>CAUYRH010107797.1:0-47500 GCA_963574655.1 Perodicticus potto | reverse complement strand
AGAGAGCACAGAGGCCCAGAGAGGGGAAGGGATTTGCCTAAGATCACACAGTGTCACTCTGCAGCCTCGGTGGAAAGAGGAGGATTTGCACCCCCCATCCCCACCCCGCCACACACACACGATGCTGCCTTTTCCTATTCCTTCTGTGCTCCATTAAATTCTTCTGGTTTCGGGTCTGCGGAGCGCCAGAGCTCAGGGCTCCGCCTGGCTAGTGGTTCAACTCTCCGCAGCTCAGCCCCTACCCGGAGGAACCAGAGTCCCCGAGGCCCCACCCCCACCCAGCCCCCGGCCCCCAGGACCCAGCCCTCTCCGCCTTGTCGGTTATTAGACAGCTCGCGGGGACTGTCTGCGGGCCGCCTCTTTCCTGCTAATTATCACCTTATGAAAAGTGTTTCATTAAGAAACTCTGCTTTTGATTAATTATCGACAGAATGCTGACCAGAAAGAAATGAAATTAATCTCTGACCCCGTCTGGGTAACACTGGAAATTCATCACATATCCTTTTAATATTGAAACACAGCACAGAATTTTAATAGAAAATATTGTTTTTCCAAACCTCCAGTCTTTATTAATGCCCCTGGGCAGGGAATGATATTGCTGGCAATATAGCAGTCTTTGTTCATTTTAAATTTATTAAACATAATGCACTTCATTTTCAAACATTTTACTGTTTCTTTTTAATTTCACTCAATGTAAGTACAGAATAAAACCTTTTTAAACATTTAAGATATTGAAAACCCATATACGGATGTATAACGGAAACACTCCGGCCATCAAATAAATTTAAGTAGAAGCAATTGTAATTTTAAGCTCCCAAGTATTATCCCCTTCAGACATTAAGGCAGTATCAGTCCCCATCAAATCGGAGTGTGAGGAGAGATTAGGAGGCCTCCCTGTCCCAAGACCTGTCAGGAAGACTAGCCAGGCAGGGTAGTTGGTAGCGCCTCTGGCCTCTCCAGGTCATGGGGCTGGGCCCTGTCCTCTTCCATTTCTTTGGCCCAAGTGAAATCTTTCTCTGAGGCTTAAGTGCTTCTATAAAGTATCCCCCACTTTCACCCCTGTTTAAGAAGACCACCACCTCCCTCCTCCCCACCAATAAGAAGGCATTTCTTCCTTTGCCAAGTCCCTGTCAGGCCTGCCTCAACCCCAGCCGAGGCGTTTTCAGGCCTGCCCGGCTACAGTGGGCACCTGGAGAGTTCCCAAGCCCTGGGCAGGGGTTCTCCCCGGAGGTCATGCCCCCAACCCTTCCTTCCAGGCCTGCTGCCACCAGTGGAGCTGGCCAGGGCATCTACCCCTAAACCCAACCCCCAGCATAACTCCTGCCCTCATCCCCTTTCCCCAGGAATCCAAGCCCCGAATTTAATGAGTCGTGAAGTGTGAGAACTTCCGGAGACCACAAAGCCCGCGGAGATGCCAATTCCAGATGTGCGAGGTGGGAGGGGTGGGGACTCCTGGCCAGCGGTAAGGACCAGCCGCTGTGGTCTCAGTGAAGCATCTTGCATCTCCATCCAGGTTCCAGCGATCTGGGCCCTGAATTGGAAACGGGCAACTTCTCCACTGAGAAATTACTCTTTTCATTTCTTGTAGCATTCCTGGTGCCCTATTTCACGGCACCGACAAATGGAATATTACTTTTAAAACACTATGAAATACCAGGTCCTGTCCTCGGAGCTATTTTGGGGGAATTCAATTTTCACTGGATGGCGAGCAGCTCCAGCATTTCTTTTGGGGACTGATGGGTGGCTCAGTGAGAAGAAGAAAATTCTCAGGGATTGTCCTGGCAATTCCAGAGAGGTTTGTTTGTGCCTGGGTCACACATGGGTGTCCCTTCACCCACCTACACTCACATAGACATACATACTTGGTAAAAATGTCTTAAATGTGATAAGACACAATGCACAACACTTTTCACCCATGAGCTCTTGCACCATTAGCATTCTTTAATACTCTGGAATCAAAGTCTGGCCTAGGTGAGTGACTATGTACAAGGTTATCTATTATCTGTAATCTGTCTGACAGCAGGATACCACCCATCCCCTAGGTGCCCCTCCTGTGTGAGTATCTTGATTTCATGGAGAACAGTTTCAGTTGCTAGGAAAAAAGTTTGTCTCCCCTGACCTTTCCTCCCTTCCTTATTTTTCTTTCTTAGCAAGTGTTCCATTTTCCAGACCCTGCAGCAGACAACTTTGTTTCCAGTGTTCATAGTCAGGGCTGAGAAAGGCACTGGGAAAAAGCAGAAGGCCTTTTCTGGGAGATCTGTGGCCCTACATTGAACTGAGATCAGGTCCCTCTTCTGGCAGTGCAGTAGATTGGGAGAAGCTAGGAACAGTGTTTGGGGGGGATCTCAACTTGGGCAGCCCCCAAGTTCTGGAGAGATCAAACAGCATCTGGGAACCTTAGCTTGGTCCCACAGAGCCAGTAAGGCAGAATCCACTTTAATCTGGAGGGTTCCCTAGGGGTTGTGTGGGTCCTCCCCTTGTACCCATAAACAAGAAGCTAGAAATAATACCAGATTCCCCGCTGCTCTTCTGTTACAGTCTTTCTTCCAAATCCTTTTCCGAAGGCCAGTCTTCCTTGGGCATGAGAGAAAGAACCAGCTTGGTGGTCATGATAGGCCACAGCCAGGAGCAGGGCCAGGGAAGAGCCCCGGGAGGGTCCAGACAAGAAGCAGAAACAGAGTGGCCTATGAGTTTAATTTTTTTCCTGATCCACTTAAACTAAAAACAAACAAACAAAAGAACCCCTGACCACAACTGGACTGGACTGTACCCTGATTCCAGCCTGGAGACCTTCTCAGCCTCTCACTGCCTACTGCTGGGTCAACCCACAGCGGAGGGTCTCCCTGCAGTGTCTAAAGCTCAGACTTGCTCAGTCAGATAAGAGGACCCACCACTGCCCTGCTCCATGACAGGACTGGGTTCCCTGGGCCCAGCCCTGCAAAAACCCACTCTCTCCAGTTTCCCATAAACAAATGCTTACTGTAGTTTGGAGTTAGGACTGTCTCAAAAAAAAAAAAAAAGATAAAGCGATTTAAAGATAATTAATTGCATTAAACTATTGACTAACTACCTCGCTCAATAGTAATTCATTTAGAGAATATTAAAATCGGAGGAACAATAATAAAATTGATGCCAATTCCCACGGGGAGGGAGATGGCCAGCAAATTGGATACTTTTCTTAATCTGGCGTAAATAATAACATGTCTGCTCCCGTTCTCTCTCAGGCCAATTCCCCTATCATTTATTCCAGACTCTAAAGCTGGGTTTCATAATTGATATCAGTTACTCAATGAGTGCTTTTTCATTTGTTCTTGTTATCCGTGATAATTGCAAAGTTCAGCCTCTCAGAGTTGGGATTCCGGTCTGTGGTGGAGGCCGACCACCCTGGTTCCTGGGGCACCAGCAGGGCCTGGGGTCAAGCCAGGCTGGGAGGTGGGGGCTCTGGTTGCTTGGTGTCTTTACCCTTGGCAGCAGATCGTGGAGTCTGGGAAGGACATAGACAGCCCCCTAGTCTGGTCATGAAGCAGCTCTCAGAGGGACTGGAGCACAGTGACCCAACAATGTCCAGCCTTCCTCTGCAGCTGACCACCCAGAGATAGGTTGGAGAAGAAACATTTGGTTACACCCAGAGCTAAGAGACAACCCATTTTTTGCTTGAAAAGAAGTGAGTGGGAGTAGGAAATCCCAAATGACACTTGAGGAAAAAATGTTTGGAGCCTGGAGAAAAATTTGGGAGAGGGAGGAAAGAGGGGTGCCAGGGAGAGACACAGCGGGTGGGGTGGGGGACAGTTGGCAAGTGGCCAGGCACAGGGCAGAGAGCAGCTCCCGACCAACCCTTCCTCCATCCCAGGCCTGGCCCTGAGCGGCCAGACCCGTTGGCCGCTGGAGCCCTGGCAGCCGGTCCAGTCCCTGAGATGACTATTCGTTATTTATTCACTTATTTATTCATTTATAAAGTGTTTACTTAGCTCGGTGCAGATGTAACATCTCATTTACAGCGTGGCCTCGGGGCATAGAAACAATTGGCAACAAAAGAGTAACTCCGGAGAATTAGAAAAAAACACACAACAAGAGCACGAGTTGGAGGTGGGTAGGGAGCTGAAGAGACACAGGGAGGGCCAGCCAGGGACGGACGGCGCGCGGAGCCTGGCGGAAACCCTGTGTCAGTGGGTAACCCCCGCGAGGGTGCGGGTGTCGGCTAAGTGGGTGTCTCTGGGTCCTGGCACCATGAGGAGTGCCCAATGAGGGAGACTGGCTGTCCCGCTGAGCCTTTCTGGAGGCCTCTTTGCCGCAGGTCTGCGCCCAGGAGGTAGGTAGACAGGAGGCGGAGGCGGCCCAGCCGTCTCGCACCCACCACCTGTCTCCTCGTGGGCTGCGGGTAGGGCTGCCCCATGGAAGGCAGCGCAGCCCATTCGCCGTTACCAGAGGGGACGGCCCCGTGCTGACCTCCCCAGCTGCTCCCGGGACCCCTCTCCGGGGGTCCAAGTGGGCATCGCGTTCCCGCCCCGCGCCCTGACGGGGAGGGCGCTCTCAAACCTCAGGCGGCGCCGCCTTCCTCCTCCCCCGCAGCGACCTGAGTGAACAGAGGGTCCCCGTAGCCGTATGATCACGGACTCCCACAGCGGGGAAACTGAGGCCCGTAGCACGCTGGTGTGCGCAAGTCAGCGAGCGGCCCAGACTCAAACTGGCCGGACAGTGAGTTTAGCAGGGGCGGGTGAGCAAGCGGCTCGCACCAGGGCGAGAGGGCGAATTTGCCGATCCCTGGGCCCGGAGTGCGGAGGGCGTGGACCGCGCCCGCCCCTCCCGCGGTGGCCGCGCGTCTGCGCCGCGGTGTCAATCCCGGGCCGCGCGGGAGGGGCGGGGGCCGCGCAGCCGTCAGGGCGCTGACTGGAGGCAGCTGCGACTGTTTAACCGGGAGCCGGTTGCCTGGCAACCCGAGGCGGCTCATTACCGCGGCCACAGTGATTAACCAAAAAAGAAAAAAAAAAAAAAAAAAAAGACAGCGAGAAAAAAGGGAAAGAAAAAAATAAGGAAAAAAACAGGGAAAAGCGGGAATATGAAAGTAAAATGGATTATTTAATTAGCTAATTGATAATCAACTTCTTTTTAATTATTCACTTAATTAAAAAAGTGTAACTACAACACTGCCCTCATCAAGCGTTGATACACTGGCAGGGTTTTCAAAGCTGCCTCCCCTCCTCCCCTTCCCTTACCCAACTGTGCCGGGAAGGCAACTTACGTCCTTCCTGCAGCATCCCTGCCTGCCTAGTCCAGGTCCAGGGCCTTTCCCAGAGGGGCCAGGAGACCCCCTGCGCCTCCTTGCCTCTCTGCTCCCCTCGCCTCAGTTTCCCCTCGCGAGGCCGGGTTTTAGGCGCTAAAGTGCATGTGCAAGACAGGCTGGTCCCTACCCCAGGTCCTGGCCCTTTGGGATGGGCGGCCTCCCTGGCACTGCGCTCCCTCTCTGGGGCCCTGGCACCCAGTGACCACCTCGCTGCAGATACAAGGCCAGCCCTGAGCCTTCAGGGACAGCTGTGAAGGACCTGCTCCCTCCCAGCAAGCCTCCTGCACACACACACCTCTGGCTCAGGTTTTTTACTGGGAAATCCAGGCTACTGGAAGGGCAAGGCCCAGCTGGGAGACACTGAGGGTGTGGGTTTAGGACCTGTCTGGGGGCCAAATAGGCAGAACTCACTCATGAGCTGGGAGGGTGGAGAAAGTCTGGAGTCATTCTGAAGGGGTCTGAGGTTCAGGTCAGCAGCTGGGGCTGGGGAGGTCCTGGCCGTGTGCCTGCCCGGGTCCTCTCTCCATGCCTGGACCCCCTTGCCCCTTCCCTCCTGGCTCCTCTGTCTCAGACTGAGTTTCTCCCTCATGTTCCTTCCACTCACTTTTCAGCCCTGACCCTGGCAGCCAAGCCCCCCTCGGAGACCCTTTTAGCCAACTTCACTGGGCAGGGCTGGAGTCTTTTGGGGAGAGGGGGAGAAGAAGGGAGGACAGCGACTCCCCAGCTGCTGTCATTGCCTCCTTGTCCCTTTTCTCTTCTGGGCACAGTGGGGGGAAAGGACTGCTGTCGTTGGAAAGCCTGCTGCGAGGATCCGTGGCTCCAGGTACTGGGACTGCCAGTCCCAGGGTGGGACATACCTGAGGCGGGGTGGGGGGGGAGGGGAGGAGCCTGCAGCTGGCAGCCTTCCATAGGCCTTCCTCCCCCTTCCTCCACCTGCACTGCCCCACTCAAGAGCAGAGAGGCCAAAGGAAGCCTCAGAAAAGTGTTTACCTGGCCCAGCACTTGCTAGAAACACTTGTGGGCCTGCTCTGGGTGTCTGCCCGGCTTCCGATGCAGTAGCATCAAGGACTAGAGCCTACAGGGAGGGAATGGGGTAGGTAGGACAGCAGGGTCTGTGTCCAAATCTTGGGCAAGAAGCTCTGCCTTGGGGTCACCTGCAGCAGAGCCATGGGCTGCCATGTGGCCATGGGCTGCCCAGGGAACCCAAGGGAAGCAGGGGCTGGGGTGTGTTGTAAACTCTGCATGTTGGGGTGAAAACCCTCCACTTGCTTGCTCAAGATTTTTTCCCTTTTCTTCATGTCAGTGTCATTGTCACTAAACTCTTTCCTCTTTATTGGGTCTGAAGGTAAATTCCAATAAATTCCTCCAATCAAAGCTGTTCTGCCCATAAAAATCACTTAGCCAGAGTTTATATAGTCTTCAGGATGGGTCAGTGGGTTGGCCAGCTGGTCATTTGCCCCAGAAGAGATGGTGGCCGCTCAGAGGTTAGAGGAACTTGGGCCATACTTCTTCAGTTGACAGGATACACATTTGGGGGTGGTTGCCTGGTGGGGTGGAGGTGGGAGCTGTTGGTGAGCAGGCATTTCATTTTGGGGGTCCACTTTTGGGGCCATCTCTTCTGTAGAGAGCAACCTCAGGGTCCTATGGATTACTAAGGTGTCCCTACCCTCTATGCCTCAATTTCCGCAGGGCTCTGCAGGGCTGAGCAGCGGTGTGGGAAGTCTGGGGGCACCAGGATTTGGTTTCCTGTCACCCAATTTAATTGCGCTCTGGCCAGATGTCTCCCAGGTGGTCATGCTGTGCCTCCAGGTGCTTAGAGGGTGGTAGGGCTGAGCAATGGCTTCATCCTGTCTTGGGATCCAAGGAAGAGGGTGCTGTGGCAGGAGAAATCCTGGGGACCTCAGTTCCTTGGGCATAGGCTCCTCGAAGACTCTGGTCACAGTTCCTTCTGAGATGTGATGAGGAGTCAGGGAGGTGACATCTGTTACAGGCTGAATTCTGTCTCCCAAAATTCATGTGTTGAAGCCCTAACCCCTGGTACATCGGAATGGGGCTATTTGTAGACAGGGCCTTTAAAAGGGTGATTAAGGAAAATGAGGTCACTGGGGTGCGGGTCCTAATCCAATGACTAGTGTCCTTATAAGAGGAGGTGGTCAGGACACACATGCACAGAGTGATGACCACATGGGGACACAGGGAGAAGACACTGCCTGCAAGCCCAGGACAGAGGCCTTGGGAGGAACCTGCCCTGTGACACCTGGACTCCAGGACTGTGGGGAAATAAATGCTGTTTAAGCTGCTGGAGTGTGGTATCTATTTTAGTAAAGTAACACAACATATATTAAATAAAATGAGGACATAGGTCTGGACAAAGGAGTTGTCTGCTGGTGACCTTTGATAGTGGGTCTTACATGGGCATTGGGAACACTGGGGTGAGAGTTGATGTCCCCAGGCTTCTCCAAGGTCTGGTGATAAATCTGTTTTCCCAGGACACTAAGGTCAGGGTGACCTTTAGCCTTTCTCCCAGGTCAAGCAGCCCAGGACAGAGGGAGGGTCCCTTGTGCCCCTGCCCCATTCCCAGGCATGAGGTAGGACTCTCTAGCCAGGCAGTCAGGAAGACACCAGGTGTCTGTATTCTGGGGATGCTTTGATGATGGGGAGCCCCCTTTAAATGTAGGAGACAGGCTCTTGGCCTTGGTTTCTGTAGAGGGGAGCTGGCACGTGGATTGGCAGGATGTTTCCAGCGTTTAGCTGCAGATTTATGTAAATGTGGATTATGGAATTTGGTCCCAGTCCTTCCTTCCCCTTTTCCCTCCCCTGCCCTGAAACATAGTGGGTTTTAGAGCCTGTTGGTGGGGGGATTTCTTCTGTCAATGAGCAGCACTTAATTCTCAGGCAAATGTCTACTTATCTCACCGTGCCATGGGCTTAGGCATCTGCAAGGGACTGCCTCTCTCAGATGGGAAAGTCATGGCCAAGGTTGGGGACAGGACCACATGACCATACCTGTGGTCTCTTGTCTTCATCATAACAGTCAAAGAGGCTGCTGGGAGCTCAGAAGGGTGGCGTCCCTGCAGCTAGGCCAGCCTCTTCCCTGCAGTGTGACTCTGTGCAGGTCACACTTTCCCTTTCTGAGGTTCAGCTTCTGAGACAACAGGGACAGTCATGGATGGTAACAGACCCCATAGGGTGGCTGTGGGGACAAGCCTAGTGGATTTGCAAGCACCCTGCTTCACCTTCCTGTGCACCTGGAACTCAGCCAACTGACACTTGACCTGCCGAAAGCCTATCTTCAGTTTAGAAAGATGCAGGTGACAGGAGACGGGCATACAGGAAGCTGAAACCCAGGCAATGAGTGTGGTCAGCCCACGCTGAGCTACATCCCCCACGCCCACCCCCGGGAAAGGACAGAAGCAGCAGCCAGCCCTGCCAGGAAGACAGACCGCAACTCAGAGGCAGCTCCCAGAAGAGGGAACCCCCTTGAGCTTCCTTGGAGTTGAGCAGAGGTGACTGGGATGATATGATGCATAGCGGAGAGGTCCAGTGAGTGGTGTGGGTCAGGGAAGGGCTAGCCTGGGCAAGGCTTGCTGTCAGTTCTAATCACAGGATCCCAGCATGTCCAGGACCCAAGCTCCATTCTGCAAAACCCAGGTTGTCCTGCTCTTCCACCCCATCCTCACAGGGGGCCATAAGTCCCCTAGGTGGCAGTGACCACTTGACCTTGGCTCTTGTCTTCCCCACTGAGCCCCTTCTCCCTCTGGTTTCAGAGCCACAGGAACCGCAAAATTAGTTCTAAAAAAATTACCCCTTCATTTTGTTGCTAATCCCCTAACTCCCTTAATTAAGTCAATGGTAGCCTAAATTGTTCTAAACATCTTTTGGGGGATTAGATATTTTAATCATCATTATCCAGTGAATATTTGATTGTATAGCCATCATATAATCAAGAGTAAAAATTATAATCCAAAAAAAAGGCATTTAATAACACTTTAAAAGACTAGGTATTTGATAAAGGGCATTAGAGGATTATGTGCTGGATTGAAAGACTGGGTTGAGCTTTGCAGTCAAGGACTCGAGCTATCATTTTATTTAAAAAATAAGACCACAATTTAAGAAAGAAAAAAACCCAGAAAACTGAGCTATTGCATTTTCTCCCCTGCCACACCCCCCTCTTCTTGATAACAAGGTGTTGTATTTGAACAGCTGTTTTAGAAATAATTTTCATAAATATCATCTGGTTGGGGCTTTCAGCAGAGTTTTATGGAAGACCTGAATTGGCAGAGCTCCTGTCCTCTGGCTGGCACCTTAGATTAGGCTGTGAGTGTCCCACAGGGGAGGCTAATGCACTTACTTCCGGGCAAGGACTCTGAGGCCCATGTGTTTGGGAGGTAGCCCCCTGGCTTTGCTGCTGCCCACTGGGCACCTTCCCTGACACTCTGAGTCCTGTGATGGGAAGCCCCAGACTATACCTATAGTGACTACTCCTGCACTTCTCACCTCGCCAAACCCAGATGCCTGTCCCTGCCTGGCACCAGCCATTCTGGGCATAGGGGCCCTTGGAGGCCCTGCCCCCTCCTCACACATCAGCTGCAGGTGCTGGTGAGATAGCCCTGTGTATCCCCCTCTATTGATGTCTGCTGAAATCATTTGAGATAAAGTTACTGCACAGACATTAGAGCCACTTTTCAGAGTGAAACATCTGTCATTTAGCACTATGACGCTATGGGGACAGCACTTTAGAACAATCTTGTTGCATTTAATTTATTTTCTTCCAAATACTACAGAGAAAAGGGCAAATTTCTACATGCTGTGTGTGGACAAATTCACCTCCTGCTGGGTCAGGAAGCCCCCTCCCCTCAAAGGACGTTCCTCTGTCCTCCAGCGACCCTCTCAGCTCACCATCCTGGTCAGACTGATTTATTCCTCCCAGGCCTGCTAGGGGGGCCGCCGTGGGAACACAGCTGGACCACTTTTTGGATGTCCTGGCGACAAAAGAGTCAACGTGTGAGCAAAATCTCAGCACGGTAGGGGAGAAGGGAGCAGCCAGGGGCCCTCCTCACCCCTCTCTTTCCTGACTCACCTCATCCCCCCAGCACCCAGAACCTAGGCCCTGCCAGAGCCTGGACTTCCAGGATCTATGTGTCCTTCCTACAGCCCGAGGATGCTGCAGAGCGAGGCCTTTGTCAGGTGTCTCTTCCCCACCCAGAAGCAACTGTGAGCAGCCCCCACATCCCCCACCCCTGCTTAGGGAATCTGGCACGTTTAAAAGTCCTTTCCAGTCCTCATATTCCTGGCCCTATTGGGAGGGACTCTGAGAGGATGATAAAGGAATCTATTTTACACAGGAGGAAGCAGAAACTCAGAGAGGTTCAGATACTAGCCCGAGGATGCACTGCTGGGCAGAGGTTCAGCAAAGATGCAGAAACAGAAACAGACACATATAATGCCGCAGCTTGGCCTTTCCCGAGCCTGCTTCCCCAGGAGGGCTCCCTGGGAGGCCTGGGAGGTCAGGGAGGGTGTGAGAGGGCTTTGGACTGAACCGCAGTCTCAGAGGCTCCGCTTTGGGCCTCCAGGCTGAGGGCAGCCACTGTTCTCATCAGTCTTGCTGCTGACATGGGCCAATTCTGCTCATCTGAAATAACAAGCCCCTTCCTCCTAGCTACATGAGAGCTGCCATAGGCCCTGGGAACCCCTTTTGCAGAGACCCCGTGGCAGAGAGTGACCATCCTTCCCTGCTCCTGTCTCACTATCTCCACCTTACACTCCAGCTGCTGGGGATCACTGAGGTGTCCTCTCCAGCCCAAGACTCTGGATGGATCATGAGGGGTCCTCCCCAGGCTTATGCTGGCTCTGGTCAGGCCAAGACCCATGCAGGGGTAACCTCATAAAACCCTCTCAATGTTAGGGGAGGAACCTGAGGCCTGGGGAACCAGGGCTGTGGTGCAGGCAGCTCCCACCTGTGCCTCGATTTATAATTGTAACATCAGGGGCACCATGCTGGTGGCTTGAAACTGGCCACGATAGGACATCTCCATCTCAGAACTTGGTGAACACTGTGAATCAGGGCTTTGCATTTTGCTCAGAGAGCCTGTGGTCATCACAGATGCCCAGGGTATGACAGTACCCACCAGAGCACTCCAATGTGCTTGATACTACAACCTCCCTGATCCTCAAAACACCCTTGTGAGGCAGATGGTGGTGTTCTCCTCATTCAGATGTGCCAAGGCTTGTAGAAGGGTAGAGACCTGTTTAAGCTGGTGGGTATCAGACTCCAGAGCGAACCCAAGGTCTGGCTCCAGGGCACTGTCCTTCCCCCTCACAGTAAGCCCAGCAGTAGGCATGGGCATGTCCAGTTACAGGTGGGGAGACTGAGGCTCCAAGCAGCTGCAAGTCTTACTGAGATCAGTCTAGATCTGCAGTGGTGGGATGGGGTGTGTGTTGGGAGCTGCTGTGGGGGTCCTGGGGATGTCTGGTGACAGGGCTGCCCTCACCATCTGGAGTGGGGAGACAGAAGTGTTCTGGGGGCACAGAGCTGCTGGGCTCCAGATGGGCTGCAGAGGAAGGGGTGCTGTCCCCTGCCATAGCCCATGAACTCCCAGTCTCTCAGGGCCTGACCATAACAGCAACCCCCCAGGGACAAAATAACTTGCGACAAGTCCTGACTGGGCGCCTGTAGCTAAATGGTTAGAGCATTGGCCCCGGGCACTGGGGGTGGCAGGTTCGGACCTGGTCTGCTAAACAAAAAACCAAAACAAACAAAAACACCCCAACTTGAGACGAGGCCTGGCTACTCCTCCATCCTAGTCCTCCTGCGGTCTCAGGTGACTCCTGCTCACTCAGGTCTTCTGCGTCCCCATCTATGACACCAGGGCACTAATGTTAACCTCATGGTGGAGGGCCATGCCCAATTTCTCCTCAGGGTCTTTGGGTGCACATGCTGTGGAAGTCCTTCCTGTGCCCATCTGAGGGCTGCACTGGCCTGGGCTCACTCTGAGGGTGAGGCAGTGTGGCACCTGCAGGTCAAAGGGGAAAGGGAGGGGCTTCTGCATCCCCCCTCTTCCCAGAGCACTCCTGGACAACCACTGGCCGCTCAACACCCCACAGCCCTCCCAAGGCTTCTCTTGAAGCCTCTGAAGACTTTTCTGTAAGCCTCTCGGGGCAGGCAAGAAGGGGCCAGTTCCTGTCATCCCTGTGTCTCCCTGACCTGCCTCCATGGGTGGCACCCAGTTGGTGTTTGCTGCATCACCCTGGAAGGGTCTTTGGGTGGGGGCAGAAAGGCAGTACAGGAGGACTGGGCATAGCCACCAGGTGAACCCTTCCTCACCTTCCTGGGCCTCTTGGGGTGCCCTCTCCTCTCCCCTCTCCCAGGAGGTCTTGGGGGCTGGGCTGAGTTCCTGGGCCCACCAGGGATGGGGCACACGCCAGCTAGTCCTGTCTGAGCTGGGGCCGGTGGGGGACCCCACCCTCAAGGCCCCTCCCTTTGTGTTGGGTCTTGGGGTCAGCACAGATGTGACCAGGGGGCTGAGTCCTGTTAGTAGTTGTGCAGCAGATGTGGGTGCAGCAGCCACTTGGGCAAATTGTTTCTCTCCTGGGCACTTGTGTTTGATTTGAAGGGGCCCAGGCACCTCTGAGCATTCAGTCTCCCATCAAATGGCATGAATAATTTAGTCTCTAATTAAAAGTGAGGTCAAGCAATGAAAAATGGCTGGACTCAGGGTGTTTAAATTGCTGGCAGATCAGAGGCAGTGGGCTGGGGGGCTCTGGTTCGTACAGCAAACCTGCCGGGCCCCAACTCCCCAGGCCAGTCATGGGGCCCACACAGAGGAACCGTCTCTTAATGAGAAAGGGGCAGGCCCCAGACAGCCCTGCTACCCTGCACCTTGGCCAGCTGCCCTGAGGGCCACCCTGCTGCCTGCCCCCTCGAGCCAGCTCACCCTGTCACCCCAGACATCTGCGTGGCCTGCTCCTCCCTCATTTAATTCAGCCTCTCTTTTCTGCCTAGCCAGGTGCTTGCCCCACTGGCCCTTCCCACCATGCGGGGGCCATTCTGGTTTATATTCGCTTATTTACTTGCCATTTCCACAACCAGAGCAGAAGGTAGGGCCTTTGCTCTGGTCCCTACAATTCCAGCACCACGGATAGCACCTGGAACATAGTAGGAGCATAATGGAGGTGGATGGCCTGAGCAGGATCTTGGTGTCTTACTGGGCACAGAGCTCCCTGAGTGGGGGTAGGGAGGTAGGGCCCAGCCAAGCTGCTGTTTCCTCCCCTTCTCTGGGTTCTTGGGCTGTGCAGAGCTGCCTTTATTCCTCATCCTGGACATCAGATCTGTGGCAGTCCACTGTCTCTTCCCTCTGGGACTGTCACTGCCAAGACAGCTCAAGGGGCTGCAGCAGGAGTGCTGCCCCTGGCTATCTTGTAAGTGCCCACATTCCCGATGGCAGCTGTGCCCCAGGGGCAGCCTGGTGCCCACATTCTCCCTGCCTGTCCCACCTTGCCATGGGAAGGAGGTGCCTCAGGACCCATTGCACCCTGTGCTCATAGAGCAAACAGGTCCAAAATCTGTGCGCCCCACCCCTATCCTCTCTGGGGACCCTGTCTGCATCCCCATGAGGCTAGAGTCCTCACAGTGGAGAGCCAGGGGTTATGAGCCACCCCCGGACACTTCATAATGGGTCCCACAATTGTTCCACTTTCCAGGAGGTAAGCTGGGGCTCAGAGAGGTTGTCCAGCCTGCTCAAAGCTCCCTCTGGCCCTCAGTAACCCCTTCTGCAAAATGGGGAGGCTCCAGCTGGGGGCCTGAGAACCCCCAGCATGCAGCAGCTCCAAGCCCACTTTTCCCAAGGCTGGAACCTCAGCTAGTCTCAGGGACTCCCGAAGCCCTCCTGTGAACTTTAAGTCCAGGGGTCGAGGCAGGCCTGATTGCCCATGGCCATGCCATGGAGCTGGCCACAGAGCAAAAGATAAGGAGGAAAAACCTGTCCCAGAACCGGAGGGTATGGGAGCCCAGGCCAGCGACTTGCTCTGGACTGTGGCAAGGCCCAGAGAAATACCTGAGAAGACTCGGAGCTGGCGCTGAGACCCGAATCCAGAGCTTGCTGGGCACTGAGCCGCCTTTCCTGGCAGTTGCTCTCTGGCTCCTGGTGTTGGATCTTCTTTTGTATTTTCTGAGCGAGGAACAGGAGGAGGGTGGGGGGGGGGGAGGCGGGCACAATTGGCCCTTGGGTACCAGATTAAAGATGGATATTTTGTTTGTTACAATCAAGACCTCTGATTTCAGTTTTATAAATTTTTAAAATATTAATTATATTTTGGAAAGTGTGCCGAGGTGAATGCATTAGTTGCTGCCCCTGCTTAGATGGCAACTCTTTGGTGTTTGGCCCAGATTAGCTGCAGAGGAGGAGGTTGGGGCATTTTAATCCACCTTGTTAAGTTATTAAATTTTCTTTATTTACAAACGGATCCCACTTTCATTAGCATTGTAACAGGTGCTCATTAACAATTTATCATTTGGGGAGCCAGAGTGAGACAACAGCGAAGGGAGACATTGCTACAAAGTTTACTCTTAATTACAAGGAGCACTGTGTGGAGGACAAAACAAGGCTGCCCCCGCCCCATGATGCTCTGGATCCGCTCAGGCCCTGAAGGCTTCCAGAAATCCAGGTGCATGCTTGCTTTGGTTAATCTGGGATTTTCAGAAGAAGACCCTGGCAAAGAAAGTTGGGTCTGCATCTGGAGCAGGGCTCTGGGCTCCTGGGTCTCCCTGATCCCAGAGCAGGAGGAGGGTGTCTTAGCTCTGGGCTGATCCACCTGTGTTTCCTGCCCCAGTGACTGGGCCGCCATCGAACCTCTTGAAGCTTCCGTGGTCTCTTGTCTGAGATCTGGACCTGACATCGAGCGAGGGTTATTTGCAGGGTCACCTGGGATGGCACAGAGGAAGTGGGCTAAGAGCAGGTGTTCAGCTGAGATGGGGCCAAGATCTAGGTGAGAGGGTCTCAGCAGGGTGACAGGAGGATGGTGACCTCCCCATTGCACCAGAGGAGCGCCCTGCCTGTCCTACTCCCCTTGAGCAGAGGAAAGGCAGGCAGGCCTCAGCACAGGATGGGGCTACCCCTTGCTTTTGTCTAGCTTTCTAGAGTGTCTCCTCAGGACCTCCCCCTAGCCTGAGGGTCATTTGCAGGCCAGAGTTACCACCTTTTAGTATTCTGAAAGTGAGAACCCGTGGCCTCCTGAGGACAACACGTGCACCACCTCCCTCCGCACCCCCCCTGCCATTGGGTGCCAAATGATGGTGGAGGTGTAGGGGGCTGGAGAGGAGACATTGTGGATTGGTGCCTGTGGATGTGGACATGAACATGCCCTGTTATGCCCTCTTGGAAGTTACGGTAGCAAACCGTGGTCAGTTAGGTGGGAGGAAAGATACTCATGGAGTGAGGAGGTCTCCCCAGAATGGGTGCCAGGTTCTCCTGGGGCTATCTCAAGGCAGCCGGTAGGTCCAGCTCATCCTGGTCACCCCTCCTCAGGCTGAACAGGGCAGGGCTGAGGGGAGGCTGGCAGGAGGCCTAGGAGGGGCTGACTTGACTGTGACCAATAGGCCCTGCCCAGTCTCCAGCTGCCTAGATAATCACCCTGGTAATCACCTTCACTCACACTGCCCCTTTAAAACATATTTCCAGGGTGTTTTTCAAGGATAGGGCTTTTAATATTCATCTCAGTGCTGACAATTTTTCCTGCCTTGTTACAGGGAGCTGGTGTCGGTTTTTCATTGTATCTTTGGACAGTCAGTTTATTCGAAGCCACTTAAAGGCTCAAAAGTGATTCTCTCTTATAATTTGAGGAGTTTCATGGGCTGAACATCAAAGTGATTGGCTGGGGATGTTTCCACTGCTCTTCCTCTCCTCCCTTCCTGGCCTTCTCCACCTGCCAGTTTGCTGAGTTATTAGCCACACACTCTTTAATCTCCTGTCCCAGCCCACTGCACCCCAGGCCTTCCGGGGCAGGTCAGGCACACTGGTGGCTTTGTCCTGGGGCAGGGGGTGGTACATTTTGGTCTGGATTTCCTGAAGGGTGGTGAGCATGGAGCTGGGACACTTGCAGGCACAAGGAGGGCGCTTGGCTTGGAGACTGACACCTGCTCTGTCTCTTGCCCTGTCTCCAGCTTGCAAGGCCCATTTTGGGCCTCAGTTTCTTCATCTGCAAAATGAGTATCTTGGCTCAGAGCAGGCCTATAAACACACGTGGCCTCAGGGATCAGGCAAGTCTCATAGATCAGTCAAGTTGGCTGTATATATCAGCAGAAGAAAGATCCATCTATTCAACAGTATGACTGAGCACTTACTTTGTGCCAGGGGCTATGGACGCAGTAGGGAACAAAACTGACAAAAGTCTTTGTCCTGCTGGGTCACAATCAACATGGAAAATGCTTCTCTTGGTGATATGTGTTGGATAACAGGGCCCAAGGGACCCAGGGAACTGGAAGCAGCTTTAAAGCAGGTGCCCATTCTTTGAAGGCTCCCAGCCTTCTGCCAGGGGCCAGTCCTGTCCTGTCACCCCCTACACCACCTGAGAGTTAGTGGTGGAGCTGGGCTGGGTGATCCCCGAGAACATTCTGGGCTCCACCCTGGTCCACCTCTCCTTAGGCTGAGGGCAAGGGAATGGGAAGCTTTGGGGGAGGGATTGTGCCGGCCAGGCAGTGGTTGCTGAGGTTTTTTTGGTTTGGGATTTTCAAGAGAAGCTGGAAATCTAGATCAGCTTATGAAATCGGATTTCTAAATGTTGATGACTATTTAAAAAATGTTAAAATACCACTTAGCTGATTGTATAACATTTTGAAGTTCTTAATACCACTACATTGTACACTTAAAAATGGTTAAGGCTAGACAGGGTAGCCCATACCTGCAATCCTAGTACTTTGGGAGGCTGAGGAAGGAGGATCACTTAAGTGCAGGAGTTCAAGGCTACAGTGAGCTCTGAGCAGGCCTGCACTACAGCTTGGGTGACAGAGCAAGACCTTAGCTCTAAAAAAATAATAGTTAAAGTGGTAAATTTTAGGGATGGCCATAAAGTTTGTGTGCAATTGAAATTAGTTGTCTATAAAGTTCATGTGAAATTTAAAATAGACAACTAATTTAAATTGCACAGGAAATTTTTTTATCATCAACTTTGTATTTTTCATTTTCACACATATTTACTCTGGAAAAATGATCAATAAGGAACCATATCTCCATCAAGAGTAAGGTTAGACTAGGCTGTCTTTGAATAACATTTAAAAATACATTTTTAAAAGCGTAAGTACTTTTTTTTATTGTTTGGGGATTCACGGAGGGTATAAAGAATTAGGTTACACTGATTGCATTTGTTAGATAAAGTCCCTCTTATAATTGTGCACACGAGCTTAATGGACACCCTATATGTTATATATCTTACCACAACAAAAAAAGAAATTACCTTGCAACAGTTACAGGTATCTACTAGCCAGGTGCATCCTGTACGTTCAGTTTGGAACCTGTGGTCTAGACTGAGGTATGACTGTGAGTTTTTCCTCCACTTCACTGTTGCCTATCTTTGGACATCATCAACCATACATTTATTTGACAGGAATGTACCCACTGCTGTCACTCAGTGAGGTCAGCCAGGCTGATAAAACATCAGGTTGATTTCCACTGCAAGCACTCAGATACTGGTACCAGGTTGGGGAGGGGCCGTGACCTGTGTGCCCATCCAGACGTCCTTCCTCCCTGCATCTCTGGGAGCTTACCAGGACCGCACCAGCTCTTGGGTCTCCAGAATGTACCTGTATCACCCCCCGCCCCACTTCTCCATAAACTGCCGCAAATGCTGGCGTGATTTTACAATGTTTGCACTTTCAACTATCGCAAGATAAATGGGCACAATTTTCTGTTCCCAGACTGGGAACATGTGGCCTGGCATATGTGGGGCGACCTGAGCAGAAATCCAAGTGTGCCTCCCCAGACAGTGAGAGCCCTGCACACCCACTGCCTGACTTTTGTTCCAGAATGGTGCCACCCATTCCTGCTCAGACAGCTGGCAAATCGTCAGATGGCATTACGATATTTTTACTTATAATAGAGAAAGTAATAAAAATACACATTTAAGTAGCATATTGCTGTTCTAAAGGGGCTGGGGAAACGGAGGGAGAGATCCGGATTTTGCGGTAAACTCAGACAACACCGAGCACAGGAGGGGGCTGTGGACTGGTGCAGGGCTCTTACCCATGACTTCCCAAGTTGGCTTCCCCACTGGGAGGTGGGATTCCTGCCTCCAGTTCTTCAAGGGTTAACTGTGGGAGGTCAGAGACCCCCTTGGAGATCACAAGCTTCTTAGAGAAGCTGGTGAGAGTAGGGTAGCCTTGCCCTTGGAAAATGGCAAACACTTGGCATTTGGTGACAACTTCAGGGAGTTCTTGGGGTCTCCCCCAAGAAGAAAATCATGCACCGGGCATGTCTGTAAGCCCTGAAGCTTTACCGTGTCCCTACAGCCCTTTCCTGGGGTGGGATCCCATTCAGTGGATGAGTAGACAGTGACTTACCTGAGGCACTACAAAGAGCTGGTGGCCCCGAGAGACCCACAATGCCAGACCGGCACTTTTGCTTCTTTTTTTAAAATTTCAGATTAATCTAAGGGTACAAATAACTTAGTTACAATGTTTGCATTTGTTAGAGTCCCTCTTGTAGTTGTGTCCTGCACCCAGGAGGTGTGCCATGCACCCTTACATTGTGCCCACCAAGTGGCATCACATCGATCTTCCTCCCTCCTCCCCTCTCCCCCTCATTCCCCTCCAACTTGAACTGAATTAAGTTTTTCTCTTGTGTGAGTGTGTATTAGATCATCTACCGGCTTCATATTAGTATTATGTTGGATACTTGCTTTTCCATTCTTGTGATACTTTACTGAGAAGAGTGTGTTTCAACTCCATCCAGGTTAATACAAAAGATGTAAAGTCTCCATCTTTGTTATGGCTGAATAATATTTCCTGGTATGCATATACCACAGTTAATCCATTCCTGCAGACCAATACGTCTTATGGCAGGGAGCGGCCTTCCCAGAGGCTTGCCCACTCATGCGCTATGGAGAGGCCTGGAGAAGCCTACTATCCTTTGCTAGTGTCTTTCCAGGGGTGACTTAGGTGACTGCTAAGGATTTGGGTCAGTCTCCCAGGTATTGACCAATTTGCAAGTCCTGATCTCACCTTGGAGGGTGTGAGGAGACCCCACAACACAACCAGGGGGCAGCAGCAATGCCCATCCCCAGCTGCTCAGGCCCTGTGTTCCTGCCCCGTGATTCTCCCAGCATCCCTGAGAGGCAGGCAGACAGGGAGTACCACTCCTATTCACATATAAAAAACTGAGACTGGGAAGGGTTGGGGAAGACCCAGCTCAGTTTCTCAGTCAACTCTGGGCCAGGTGCTGGGGTGACCAGCTGCCAACTGTGGCCACCAGCCTGGGAAGCACAGGGGAGTGGGATGCCAGCCCCAACTGCCCACCGGATTCACGGTCCAAACTCACCAGCCTTTCCAGGTGGAGGGTGCAGTGGGGAGAGAGCAGACAGCCCTGGACTCAGGTGGCACATAGCACATGTGAGGATGCCAGGTGGTGCTAGGTGCTGAGGGTTGGGGAGAGTGGTGGGCCCTGATGGAAACGAGCTGGCAGAATGTGTGGCAGGGGGATGCTTTAACCAGGCTTCTCAAAAAGGGACCCTCAAGGGGGCAATGCTGAATTGTAAGGAAATGCCATGTCCCTATCTGGGGAGAGGCCTTCTAGGAGGACATGGCAAGTGCAGAGGGCCTGAAGCTAGACTAAGGCAAGGAATGTTTAGCTGCAACAATGGGGTACATGGGGGTGTGGGTAGAGGGGGACAGGAACAGAGTGTATATAGTTGGGGCGCACATGGTAGGGTTATGGGGACAGAATGTGTAGAGTTAGAGGACAGAATGCATAGGGTTAGAGGACAGTTTGTAGGGTTAACGGGGAAAACGTGTATGGGGTTAAAGGGTAGTGTGTGTAGGGTTATGGGAGATAGATGGTATAGGGTCATTGGGGACAAAGTGTGTAGGGTTAGGGGACTCAGTGTGTACTGTTATTGGGGACAGAGAGTGTGGGGTTTGGAGACCAAATGTGTAGTGTTAGTGGGAACAGAATGTGTAGGGTTATGGGAGGCAGATGGTATAGGTCATTGAGGACAAGAAGTGTAGGGTGGGGGACAGAGTGTATGTGGTTATTGAGGACAATGTGTGTAGGGTTAGAGTGGACAAAGTTTATAGGGTTAGGGGACAGAGTGGGTAGGGTTAGGAGGACAGAGTTTGCAGGGTTTTTAGTTTTTTCTGGGAGGTGGGGCAGCTCTACAGGGCTTTCATGTGGGGCCCCCTTGTGTTTAGAGTTCCAACCTTATGTTGGATGAGGCCAGAGATCAACAGTCTTGGTGAGTGCTGCTCCCACCCCCTGCCTCCTATCACTGCACCCTGAGAGACCTTGCAGAACCCATCCTCGTCAACAGACACCCCGTGCCCCTGAGTCCAGGGACCCATTTCTCTCTCTGCAGCCATTAGTCCTGTGTCCTGGTCTTGTGACCTCTAGAGCTTCACTGCCAGCTTGGCTCAGCATCTCGGTTCTAGCTCTGCTTCACTGGACCTCGAAGCCTCATGCACCAACTTCACAATGATCCTCCCTTTTCCGACAAGACTGTCCCTCTTCTTCCCGGGAAGACTTCCCCTTCCCTTCCTTGTGGTCAACTCCTCTTATGGAAGGGAGTTGGCAGCTATACCCCTCGCCCCGTGTGTGTCCCTTACAGGGACTGGCCCCTTACACCCTTGGGCTCCCAGCTGCCCACAACAGGGCTGTGCTTACTTGTGAGCGGAGGAATGAATGGGAAAGACCTATGGGTGCAACTGTCCTGCTGGGTACTGTCCCCTCTCCAGCCAGAGCTTTCTTCCTCATGGTTAGCCTGGAGGCTGGAGCTCGAGGTCATGAGCAAGGGCAGGTATTGACCTCACTGCTCATGCCTGCTGCAGGGACTGATGTCTGCCATGCCTCAGCAGGCCCCACTGATTCCCATCTGTCCCTGCCTGTCCCCATTTGACCCTACCTGGCTATGGCAGGCCCTACTGACCCCACACGGCCCCACCTGGGCCCATCTGGCCCCACCAGACTGCACCTGGCCACACCTGTCCTCACTGGCTCTCCCTGCCCCACCTGGCTCCACCAAGCCCCAGTAGGCCCCACTGGCCACGTCTGTCCACACCTGGTTACACCTGGCCATACCTGCTCTTGCTTTACAAGGGACCCTGCTCAAGAGGATAGGCATAGAGGAAGGGGTGCTCATGTCCAGCCTGAGGAAAGGCTCGTGCTCAGCAAGAGAGGAGCTGGAGGGTGTCTTCACTGGGGTCCCTAGCACTTGCAGCAGCACCTGTCCACCCAGGGAGCACTGGTTAAGTGAGGCCTTTTCTGCTCTGCTCTGGGAGAAGAGGAGGAAGAGGGGCCCCTGAAGTTGGGGAACTGCAGAAAGGTCTCCTTGGTCCCCAAAGTAGCACTGATCTCAGGGCATCCTTGAACAAAATCCAGAGTTTGAACAATATGGGCCTGGACTCCCCTGTGCCTGCCAGGGGAACAAGCTTTGGGGTAAGTAGTGACATTTTCTACCTGTGGTGGTCCCTAAAGTCTGGTATGGGCCTAAGATTTCCCTGGAGCAGAGCAGAGCTTCATGGAATGGGCTGGAGGAGGCCTTCTGAGTCGCCTTGTCTAGGCAGTTGGCAGCCCTGGCCTTTTCCCTGGGGCCTGTCCAGTGTCTCAGGAGGGGAGGGAGGTGCAGACCCCAGTCTGGGCAGGACAAAGTGCTCCATCCTATGGTCCCTTTGCTGCCTTCCTGGGATGTTTTCCACTGAGTGAAGAGAAAGCAGGTGTCAGGGGGACCCTGGGGATGACAGGGGAGCTGCAACTGGGGAGAAAGGCCAGCTTGGCCAAGGAAATCTGGGCTCTGGTCCTTTCTTCTCCAAGGACAGGTAGCCATGCAGGCAAAGGCATGTGGCAGGGCCAGTGGCCAGGTGTCTGCTGCTGATGCTGGAGCACCTGGCTGCATCCAGGGGTCGCAAAGGTTGGGGATCTGGGGTGAGGCCAGGGACCCTGGCGGGAGTTCTCAAGACATCCATCCTTGGCTTACAGAGGGGACCCTGGGGCTGGGAGAAGGCCAGGCCCACCTCCGTGGGCCTCCTAGAGATCCCACCAGCTTGCCCACTATGTCCAGCTGTGCCCTCTGTGACGGTCCGGGCTTCCTAGCTAGCCAGTGTGGACACAGGCGTGGTGTGGCAAGGCTACCTTGATTGTGTCGATGGGAGATGATTTTCAAGGTGAAATTTCTAGTTCAGTTGAGTCACTTTCGTTCAAGGCGACGCGCAAAATGTCATCCCAGCCCCGTTCCGCGTGCAATGTGCTGCTCTCCCATCGCATTTAAATTTACTCCACTTCCCTCCCTGACACCTGTTTAAATCAATATCTTCCTCTCCAGGTCGCGGGGAGAATGTGCCCGGCTCTCCACACAACGCTTCTCAAATCCACTAAAATCAACACAATAATTGAAATATTTTCAAGCTGATTACACCGCAGCCCGAGGCTAGCCTGGTTGCTAAGGGTGAGCTCCACGGTTGCTAGGGGGAGTAAATCATCTTGCATTATTTGATTTTTGTTATAGATATGAAACCGCTACTCCCGCGATTAAATGTCTCTCAGCCTAACACCTATGGGACCTGGGGAGAGAGAAGAGAAAGGCTCCAACCTTGACCCTGTCAAATAAATATCTCTAACTTTTCCTGTCCTCGGGCTTCTCAGCCAAACCTGTCTGTGGGTTTTTTTTCTTCCCTTAACCTGACTTTAAATAACAAAGCTATGGGGACAGGAAGATGAAGAGAGGAAAGACTGTCTGTTCTATTAACACACGCTCGGTGCACGGAAACCGCAGCATCCATCCCAAACCTGGCACGATGGCAAAGCTTTCACTAATAACCGTCCAGATGCTAGCCACCTGGGCCATCCCCTCCCAAGTCCCTGGTGCCCCCTTCCCACCCCTGGCCGCCTCCTCTCTGGGCGAATGCTATCCAAGCCTGGGTATGGCCCAGCAAATCAGCCCAGTGAAGGGCTGAGCATGTCCTGGGGTCACTGAGTCCCAGGACTGTGGAATTCAAAGGGATGGGTACTCGTTCTCTAGAAACTGTGGGGTGGAAGCCCAGAGAGAGTCCCTGGGACTGGCATACAGCTCTTGCTCCTAGAGGCAGGGGTCAGTATGGTGGTCACCCTGGGGCAGCCTCTCTTTCAGGCACTGCACACCCCTCACACTGTCAGGCACTCTCACCCCAGCCTGCACACCCCTCACACTGTCAGGCACTCTCTTCCGGCCTTTGCTGGCATGTGGGTGTCTCTGGCCAGCCGAGGCTGCGCCCGCTGAGCTGTAAGTACCACTACGTGGAGCCGGCTGTCTGGCGGCAGGTGGGTGGGGGAGGCTGCCCTGCTGGGACCCAGCCAGCTGTTCTCACGAATGAATCTGAGTAAATTAACAAACAGCACACAAACCTGTCAATTGAATCATTCTTGATGACTCTAAGTGCTGGGCCGGCTGGGTGCCCCCTCCCCCCCGTTAGGGTGAGTTGGGACGGGTTCTAGGGTGGTGCCTTTCTCAGAGCACCTATGCCTGCCGAGACTCCCCTTCTCCCTTGGCCTGTCCAAATCTGGCCCCCTCACTGGCTGTGTCCCTCGGTTAAAACCTTCCACGGCTACCCCCCAGGCAGTGCCCAAACTGTAGGGCTCAGCTTCAAGCCCTCTCTGCTGCTGGACTCAGGCCGCACAGCCGCCCCTCATGGAGTCCCCAAGCCAGGTCCCTGCCTCACTATGACCTGAACATGCTGCCTGTGGGATGGGCTGGTCATTCCTGTCTTGGACATCCTCTTGGGCACTCCAGCGGCCCACTAGCTCCTGTGTCCTGCACACTACCACTTGCCTTGCCTCTGGAAGGAGGTTCAGTGTGGTCACGGTCACATCCTCATTGGGGAAGAGCAGAGCTCGAGACTGAGTGGAACCTGTCCCCTGCTGGCCAGGGAGCCCAGGGCTGTAGCATGAGGTCCTGGCCAGAGTGTGGCACTCCCTAGTGCATGCAAGCCTCACCCTATGACCAAGGCCCATTCCCCAGGTGCAGCCAGCCCTGACCCCAGAGCCTCTCTTGGTCATCATGGCAGCTGGAAGCCATCCTGTCAGACCTAGGGGCCCTTCCCCAGCCCAACTCAGCATGCTGGGAGAAGAGGGTGGACACAGGCAGGCCCCATGGAGCAGTATGGACCCCTCTTGAGGACCCTCTATGGGCCACAATTCACTTTCTCAGCTGTCCTTAGAAGACCAGGCACTGGGGCTGCCTCCAATTTACAGATGAGGAAACTGAGGTTCAGAGTTATTCAGGGTCCTCAGCAGAGAGCTGAAGCTGAGGTTAGGGGAGGGTGTCATGGGCAGGCTGTGAGGTGGCCTTCTCTGGAGCAGCCTGGTGTCCAGCCCCTCCCTGCACGACCTGGGATGGTTGGTGTGTGGGCCGTGGGGCTGAGGGCAGGGCTCTAGGCCCAGGAAGGCCACACTGAAAGCTGGTCAGCTGTGACCCTGCCCTGCCCTTAAGTTGTTAACCAAACCCGAGGGGTCTGAGAAGAACCACTGTTTCCCTCCGATTATGAGATGTCCGCAGAGAAAGTCCTACACAAGGTAGATAAGCAGAAAGAAGGAAATCTCCATCACACTTGAGGAGCCCCCTGGAGTGGGAATGAGCCTAGAATGTTCTAGAAGTCGTCAAACCAGTATGTCTGAGCTCTTGGGAAAGTGGCCTGGGGGCCCAAGTCTGGCAGCCACAGCCCTGCCTTACTCAGCGTTTGGGGTAGTCGCAGCCTCACTGAGCAGTTGGGGCAGCTCTGGATCCTCTGCAGGGTGCCCTCAGCAAGGCCCCCACTCCAGCCTCAATGTCCCTTCAGGGCCCCTCATGGCCTGAAGTGATGAGAACACTGAGCAGCCCAAGAGGGTCTGGCACTTGGTGCCAGGTATACAGTTGGTGCTTATTAACTAGTGCCAGTTATGCTGCAGCATCCCTGAAGTCCTGAGGCATGGCCCAGGGTCTTGGGATCACCCTCAGCCTAAATGCCCTTCTAGGCTGCTCCTCACCCTGCTGGAGCCCCCTGGATGGCTGTGCATCCCAAAGTGGATGGCCGGTGAGTCCCTGTCAGAGCACACGGACGGGGGCGGGGTGGGAGGCATAGGGAGGTAGGGAGTCAGCCCTCTCTGTTCATCCAGCTCACAAGGGGCCCACAAAGACCTCCTGCTCCCAGCAGGCTGCCCAATGAGGAGAGGTCCCTGGTCCCCAGCCCACGTGGCCACTGAGGCTCCTGAGGCTGTGCTAACCGGCTGCTGTGGGCAGCCTTGGGTAGACCATGGGTAGGGCTGAGTCTTGGACCAGGAAACAGTGGGGACATCAGCCTGAGGGTAGTGAGCTCCTAGAGTCTCCAGGCCAAGGGAGAAGGGGTTTCCTGTGAGCTCTGATCCCTGCCTAGGCCGTGTGTGGGTCCACCTGTCCAGATGAGAGGCCCAGGGTCTTGGCCCTCCCTCCGCACCTTGGAACAGCTGAATGCCCATGAATGTGGCTGGAGGGTCCAGTCCCTTGCCCTGTGCTCACCCTGCCTCTAGATACTCTGCTTTCCAGACCACTCTGGCCATGCTGGTCCTGCCTCCTACCGGCCCTGTGAGGGCTTCAGACGTTAGGTGAACTGGTCCCCCAAGAGGCTGAGAAGACCCAGAGGCTGTCCTGTTTACCAGGTGGCTACCCCCTGCCCTACCAGGCTACCAGGACCCTCCTTGGCCATTCAGCAAAGCCATCTGCCGGCAGAGCCATGAGTCTCCAGGCAGAAGCTGCGGTGACACGCTGGAGATATGTCAGTGCAGTTATCAGCAGAAAGCAACATCTGCCTACCCTGACACCAACAATGGTAGGCCATTTAGTCCGTCCCCTCCTCCCCTTAGCTGCAGACAACAGCTCCCTGTATTATATTTTCTCACTCAATTAGCACTATCATCCTGCTGAAATAGAGGCCAATTTACCTATAATGACATCATTGTTAGGGAAGTGGCGCCCGGGCTGGGCTGTCACCAGGTTGTGGAGACAGGTCCGTCTCTCTCCACTAACCCTGACAGGGAAGGGACGGCGTGGGGTGGGAAGGGAAGGGGTGCTGCGCGGCCTATCGGCGGCCACCCCGTCACCTCCGACCACAGACATTGTTTCCGACAGTTCTCAGGAGCAGTGTGGCGGAAAATTGAGTCCAGATTCATTAGGTTTTTCAGTGTGCCGCTCAAGTCAGTTAAATTGATACATTTCCTAACGAAATTGAAGTGCTTTGTGCTGCCAGCGGAAAGCCGGGTGACCCGCCTCGGCCCGCTGAG
The DNA here is from genome assembly GCA_963574655.1 of Perodicticus potto. Taxonomy (NCBI): domain Eukaryota; kingdom Metazoa; phylum Chordata; class Mammalia; order Primates; family Lorisidae; genus Perodicticus; species Perodicticus potto. The sequence continues at coordinate 20,758 of CAUYRH010107797.1, read as the reverse complement.
CAGCCGACCGAGCTGACGGATCCATTAGGCCGCTCCCAGCGCCAGCCCCCTCTCCCTTCATTCCCGGACAACGACGCTGTAAATCTCCGCCAATTTCGGGCCTAATCATCATTATAAACCCTTCCTCTGCCTGCTCTGCGCCTCACCTGGCTCACAACACAGCCCCTGGCACGCTAATCACGGTGGCTGCAGGGTCAGCATACCCCTGGCATGACTGGGCTGGGCTTGAGGGTTGGGAACCCTGGGTGGAGGGGCATGGCTGAGGGCCTATGGGCTCTTGCGGTATCAGCAGGGCTCTTGAGTGAAGTGTGTGCCCATTTGACAGATGGAGAAACTGAAGACAAGAGTGGTGAGGAGTTTTGGCATGTCAGAGGGAACATGGGCCCTGGAGATGCTAGTTTCCAACTCTGCTTGTAACTGTCCAGGAAACATGGAGATTAGTGTTTCCGTAGCATACACCCACGAAGCTGGGGAGAGGGACAGCATTCCAGCTTTCCAAGACCCCTCTGCTCACTCTGGGTCAGGACACCCCTGCAGGGTAACTGCCCCCCTGACTTTGATCATCTGTTTCTAAACTTCACGTAAGTAGAATCACTCATTCTGTTCTCTTCTGTGTCCAGATTTTTGTGCTTAATGGATGGGCTGTGAGATTCGCTCTGGGTGTCTGAGGGAGCCCTTGTCCCTGTTGTGTGGTCCTCACTGTGTGACCTGCCTGTTGGCTTGGTGTTTCCAGTTTAGGGTTGCTATGTGTCAGTCTGCCATGAACAGTGGAGTGAGTCTTTTGGTGCTCCCAAGTGAGTTTTACAAACACAAATGCAGGTCCCTCCCTCCCTTCCTAGTAGGAAGGACACCTGGCTGCAGCCAGGAGATGGGTCAGGCCATGTTGAAGAGACTGAGCAGGCTGAAGGTGCATGGGCAGATTTCTCACTGTTGAGGAGGGTGATATAAAATGCGCAGGGAAGAGCTGTCATGGGCTCTGCAGTGCTGAATTGGAAATGGTTTTATCGTATGTAGATAGATAAGGGAATAAATATAGATGAGTATGTGTGCCCACTAAGTGCTTGTGGTATTTATCCCAGAGAAGAGGCCAGGGAGTGGCGTGTGTTAGCAACAGTGAGCACACCTCATGCCCAGATCTTGACTTCTAATGTCTCTCTCTACTGGAAGTGGCTGATTTCCAGCAGCGATGGGGAGAGAGGAGCCTGGACTATCTTGTCCAGAGACAAGGAAGTGCCCAGAGAATGGAGGGAAGGTGTCCAGAGGACACTGATGACAGCCTGAAGGGCTCCCACTGGTCAAAACTGAGACAGTTTACACTTAAAAATAAGTAACGTTGAGTAAAACCCAAAGAGGAAAATAGCAAGCACTAGTCCACAGCGATGCAGGGAAATAATTAATAATAAATCTTGTGGGAGGAGAAGGGAAAGGCATGGAAGGCGAGATGGCGTTTGGAAATCACTATTTGTCAGCTGCCGTGGTAATAAGTGAATCAGTGATGGAAGTTAAAAGAAGTGAGTAAAGTGTGAGCAGCACAATTTTACCTAATTTCAAAGCTTCAGATGCTTGTTTGTTGCCCATGGGAGAGGATGACTACCCAGTGAAGAAACCTGGCAGACACCCCCTTAACCAAGCCATGACAAGTGCCTTGACCCCTGATGTGATGCACTGAGGAAGACATTGAGTCCCCTGTGAGAGTCCCACCAAAAATGAATGTGAATTTCACCTCAATTGTAATCGAAAGCAGTGGACTATAAGAATGCAGACCTGGCCCTGTGTCCCCCTGTGCTAAAGTCTCTGGGACCCCAGATCTGGATCAGCCTTCTCCCATGCTCCTGCCAATTCCTCAAGGCTCCGAGGCTGTCCTCCCTTCTGGGCCTTTGTACGCACTGTGTTGAGTCCTGGAGTTCTGCAATCCCTTACCTGTTAGAAGCGAGAAGGCCTGAGTCCCACACTACGACATCAGAACCCACAGAAGATCATAGGGACGGTGATGGCTGAGCAACACTGCAGCCACTGGCCCCTGGGGCCAAGGAACCCCTGAAGCGAGGCCAGTGCACATGGGCCAGTGTACTCACCTGGTCTGCAGCTCAGTGTGGAAGATGTGTGCATGGCAGCAATAGTATTTTTCATATTGATTAACATCTTGAAATAATCATATTTTTAGTACAGTAAGTTAAGCAAAATATATTATATTTTATATTATTTTAATTAATTAACTAAATTAATTTCACCCATCTTTTTTTTACTTTTCGATTGTGACTCCTAGGAAGTTAAAAGTCACTTACGTAGCCTTTCTCTCAAATGGTACTGCTCTAGGAAAAGGAGAAACAGATCCCACTTCCATCCAGATTTCAGAACTGTCTCCGCCTGGATTGAACTTTTTTCTAACTGACGTGAAATTCGCACAACATAAAAATCATCATTTTAACCAATTTACAGTGTACAATTCAGTGGTATTAAATACATTGACAATGTTGAGCAACCACCACCTCTATTTGATTCTAGAACATTCTCATGACCCCAAAAGAACCTCATTCCCCCAGAGGTCACTCCCTTTCCCCATCCCTGGCACTGGTGACCACCCATTTTGCTTTCTCTTTCTTTCTCCCTTCCCTTCCCTTCCCTTCTCTTCCTTTCCTTTCCTTCCTTCTTTCAGACAGAGTCTCACTTGGTCACCCTTGGTAGAGTGCCGTGGCATCTTCTCTCACAGCAACCTCAAATTCTTGGGTTCAAGTGATTCTCTTGCCTCAGCCTCCCAGGAAGCTGGGACTGCAGGCTTCTGCCACAGCGCCTGGCTATTTTTTTGAGAGACGGGGTCTCACTCTTGCTCAGGTTGGTCTCAAACTCATGAGCTCAAGAAATCCACCTGCCTTAGCCTCTCAAGTGCTGGGATTACAGGTGTGGGCCACCATGCCTGGCCCCTATTCTTCTTTCTGTCTGGATCTGCCTATTCTGGGTGTTGCGTAGACATGAGTCCTTCACTTTCTGGCCTTTCGTGTCTTGTTACTGAGTGTCCTCAAGGCTCATTCATGCTGCAGCCCATGTCAGGGTGTCGTTTCTTTTTATGGCTGAATAATATTCTATCGTGTGGACGTGCTACAGTTTGTCCATTTGCCTGCTAAGGGACTTGTGGGCTGTGTCTGCCTGTTGGCTATTGTGAGCAGTGCTGCCATGAGCATTCATGTATGAGTTTTTGTTTCAACACCTGTGTTCAATTACTGGATTAAAGTTTTAAATATAAACGTATAATAATAGAAAATACGGGAAGGGGGGAGTGGGAGCAGGAGATGCTAGAGGAACCACCAGGTCTGGGAGCTGGTCTAGAGCTGTGATGACAAGGACTGAGGGTGCTTCTGGAAACCCTCTGCTATGGGGTGGAGCCACTCTTCTAGATGCTGGACACTCAGGTCCCAGGGGTAAGGAATTCTGGAAAGTGATCAGAGGGTGAGTGGGTGGGTGCATCCCAGACAGCTACCTCTGTGGGTCTGGGTGGCAGCTTCCTGGGGCATATGTGTCACCCTCAGCCAGCTTGGGGGGCCTCAGAGCTCAGAGCCGCTACCGACATCCCTGTAGACAGCCTGGGGGCCATGGCACTGGCCTCAACTCTGCCCTTAAAGATTACAGGGGAAGGCGGCGCCTGTGGCTCAAAGGAGTAGAGCGCTGGCCCCATATACCGGATGTGACAGGTTCAAACCCAGCCCTGGCCAAAACAGAAAGTAAAAAAAAAAAAGATTAAGGGGACCGGGGCGGGGGGGACCCCACTTCTTTAGCCTCAACCAGCCTGCATGGTGGGGCTGAACCAAGGGTATTTGGAGTTGGATCTGGTGTCCTTCGTGGCCTGTGTGCTCCATGTTCATCAGGCTTAGGTTGTCCTGGCAAGGCCCCTCCACACCCTGCTGTGCCCTGCCCTGCTCAGAGCAGCTACAGGTTGCAGGCCCCCGCCACCCTCCTGGCCAGAGCTAGCTCAGGCTGACCAGGGAGCCTCCTTTGGGAAGAGGGTGCCCAAGGCTGAGGCACAGAGTCTGGGATGAGGTCCCTCCCCACTACAGGCCTCAGTTTCTCTGGCAGGGTGTACAGGGCAGAGCTGGGAGTGATACTGGGGCTGCCAGGGATTCCTGATGGCAGGGAACCAACAGAGGGTTGGGCCAGAAGTTAGGTCTGACGTGCATCTCCTAGGCCACAAGTGACTACCATACTCTATCCCTGCTCCTCAGGGAACTTTTCCTACTTTGAGGCATTAGACCCAGAAACAGACCAGGACTATGGAGCTTAGGGAGGGATCAAAACATGGGCGGGCCCGGGGAGCTCCTCCTCAGCCAGGGTCAGGGAGGAGGATGTCCCGGGAAAAGTGCTCTGAGGCAGGGCCAACAGGGTGGCTGGGCCATGTGTGCCAAGGTGACTGGCATTTTTAAGGCTAAGAGGCAGGGCTGTGGGGCACTCTTTGGTGGTCTGACCAGATCCTGCCCTGGCTATACCCCTGGGGGGCCAGGGAGTGGCCTGCTCAGTTCCCCTGTGTGTGTAAAGTTCCCCTCTGGGGTCTCAGATCCCTGGACACATGCTAGGCAAGGGTCTGACTGGGGTGTAGGAGGCAGGGTGGACTGTGGCCAGTGTGGCTTGGGGTGGGCGGGAGATTGTGTCTGGGGGTGTGATTTTCTGATAGGCGGCAGCAGCAGTACTGGGCAAACCTGACCCAGAGGGGCTGTCAGACCATTTAACACGCCCCCACTCAGGCAGATACTTGTTTACACGCACAGAGATGCCCAGATGGAAATTTATGGTGTCGAGGAAAGAACTTCTCGCCTAGGCTCCAGCTAGTGGGTGAGAGCACAATATTTCCCATCGAAGGGAAGCGCAAAAGCTCTTAACAAATCGATAGGCTGCACTTGGTCAATAAACAACCAAGCTTTCCAGGGAGGCAGGACCCTCAGCCCTGCCTGCTCTGGGTCCTCCAGAGGGAGAAGCAGGGGCCTGGATCCTGAGCTGTCTAACTCCACTGGTGCCCAGCCTCAGTGGGTTCTTTGGCCAGGGGATTGCGGGGCTCAATATCCTCTGAGGCCTTCTGGAAAGGACAGGGATGTTCAAGGCAGACACTGGGGCAGCATTATTTATAGTGCCAGGCTGCAGTTTTGGGCTCCCATCTTACCCTCGAGGTGAAGGTCTCAAGTGTAGCCACCTGCACCCCTCACAGCCCTGCCTTCCTGTCCACAGTAATGACATTTCTGGGGCCCCCTCACAACTCAGACCCCCCCCTCAGTCTGGCCCCATTCCTGCCAGAGCCCCAGTGCCTTCTCAATTCTTTCTTTCAACCTCCACGTGATGACTCCTTTTACCTACGGACATGTGCGCAGAGTTTTGGTCTTTCAGCCATTCAACAAGCATTATCAAGGCCTGCCCTAGGCTGGGTGCCATCCTGGCCATCAGGTGCAGGAGTGAATAGGACTCGCTGGGGTGCAGCCTGTGCTCTAGTGGGATATGCTGTCCACAGAGAGATGATGTGCCGTGGGGCAGGGGGACTGGTGAGGTGTGGGGCAGTGTCGCCTGGGGGCGACACTGATCAGAGGCAGAATGAAGGTGAGGAGTCGACCTAGGGCACCTGGGAAATGCAGGGGCTGTGCATGCAAAGGTTTTGAAGTGGGAGGGGCCATTGTGGCTGAGGTAGAGCCGGGAAGCGGAGGGAACAGGGTTGCCACCAAGGCCTGCCAGGCCGTGCAGGAGGCAGGATCTGAGCTGAGTTCAGACTTGGGAGGGTGCAGTAGGGAAGTGTGACCCAAGGGGCTTTTAAAGCATCGCTGGGGCTACTGTGAGGGAGCGAACGCCTGGGAGGTGCATTGTGGGGAAGGGTGGAAAAGATGAAGTGTGAGGCTCTTTTCCACAGCTAAGGCAGAGCTGCCGCATCTGCCACAGTGCTGTCCAGTAGAAACACCCCATGAGCACACTTGGGGTTGTTAATTTCTGGTAGCCACACTAAAAAGGTAAGAAGAAACAGATGAAATTAATTTTTTTTTGGAGATGGGTTGGTCTAGAACTCCTGGATGCACGTGATCCTCCACATCGGCCTCCTGAGTAGCTGGGGTGGCAGGAAGTGAATTTGAATAATATTTTGTCTAACCAGATACATACATCAAAGACATTTTCACCTCAATGTGTCATCAATATAAAAACTATCCATGAGGTATTTTACCTTTTATTGTGCTAAGTCTTTGAAATCTGGGGTGTGCCTTGATCCTCAGTTCTCAGTGGTTCCAGGGAATTGGGTTCCTCCCAACACGACAAAGTTGTGCTTAATGGAGAAACATTTCACATTGCTTCAGTTTTTAAATTTACGTTTAAAATGAGTAAAGTGAAATATAATGGAAAAGTTCAGCTTCTCAGTGGCACGGTGATGCTCGGAGAGGCACAGGCACCCATAACTGGGCTCAGGCAGAGCTTGTGAGTCTGGGAGGCATCAGCATGAGACAAATAGATGGTTCGTCTGGGGAGGGGTTGGCTGCTCTGACCTCAGATGTACATTCTGGGGGGGGCAAGCTAAGGAGGTGGGAGTCCTGGGAGAGGCAGTGATTGAGAGGAGGCCTGGGAACTGGTCACTGGATCACTGTGTGGTGGCCACTGAATGGGTAAGAGGAGCTATGACCAGAGGTTGGGAGGCAGTAAAGACACTGCTCTTGAGGTGTTTGCAGAAACAAACCTGGGCCCAGTGTTTCCAGGCTCTCTCACCTTCTGGGCCTTCGGCCCCCACCCCCAGGTGATGGGTGTCTGAGACTCTGCCAACCTTGCTTCCTTCAGGCTTCCCCAGGCCCAGGTGATGGGGAGATAGGGGTGCTACCCGAGCAGGAGGCCTGGACATCAAGCATCTGAACAGCGGCCAGCCCTGTGACCCTACGGGTCTCCAGCCTCACCGAGCCTCAGTTTCCTTCTTAGTCTCATGAGCATCCAGGTGTGCTGGCGATCCTGTGGGAAGCCAGTAGAATAAAAATGTCTGCCTGCCTGCGAGCTATAAAGGGCAGTGGCATGTGACAGTGACGAGCAGTTGGTCTGTCCAGACTGGGGAGGCCCAGGATGGCCTGCCCCTCCCTCCCAGGCAGCATTGCAGTGGGCTGCCTGCCCAGCCAGCCTCATCAGATGACACGTGGCTGGGACATGTTGCTCCGGCTCTGCTTTCCATCTGGTGTGACTCTGAGCCTGTCTTGGAGACCCCCACCCTCCTGCGGCTCCCACTCCAGCACCAGGACTGGCCTCCACAGGGCCTGGGCAACCCGTGTGGTGGTCAGATCTGCCCAGCAGATGGATTCAGCAAAGCAAAGACAAGCCTTTTGACTGCCCAACCAGCCGGGCCTACGGATGGGTCTGAGACCCTACTTGGACGTTGGGGACCACACCTGCCACCCACAGGGTGCTGGGCAGGTGGCATCCCCAGGATGCCCAGTGAACCTTCCATCTCCCGGTGGTGAGTGGAGAGTCTAGGCATGGCTGCATTCCTGGGCAGCAGCTGGTCCATGCAGAGGTCTCTCCATGGGCATCTTGTGGGCCAGTAGCCTATAGACTATCTGTGCCATGACACCTACTTCTCAAGTGCTGTTGGTTTTCTCTGTGCTGTGAGAAGCTGTTTGGATCCCAGGGACATAAAGGTAAAATTAGGATCCTGCTCCACACAGCCCAGTCTATACCCGAGGCCAGGGGCAGGGCCTCATACCAACTTGTGAGATGAGGTGGATAGTCTCATTTTACAGGTGAGAAAACCGAGGCTCAGTGATGCAAATGTGTGACTCTGACTCCCCAGCTCCAGCCCCTTTCCAGACTTCTAATATAGGGGGTGAGCCTCCTCAGTTCAGGGCTCCTTCTTCTTCACCCCCTCCCAGGTCTACCTTTAGAGCTTGGAGCTCCATCAGCTTCCCTGGGGCCACAGCTCCCTGCCTATCTGGCTGGTGCCAAGGAGCCTCATTCCTGGAACCCAGAGAGGCTGGACAGCTTGTCCCTGGTTGCCCTGGAGATGCCAGTAGAACCAGCTTTCTTGTCCTGCTGCCAGTGCTGCCCGGGGCCCCATCTATGTCCACACCCAGCCAGACACAGTTCCAGTAATTAAAGAGGGCAAATTGTGGTGTGGTTTGTGGATGGGAAAGGTAAGATGTCATGGGTCCTGTGGGTACAGCCCCAAGAACTGTGAGGCAGAACCCTCGTCCAGACCTGGAGTTAAGATAGCTGTCGGGAGGAAGCACCAAGCAGCTCCCACCTCCTTTCAGGAAGCCAAGCTAACCCAAGGATGTCCTCCTGGCCAGACCAGCCAAGCCATGCTCCTGAGGACACTGAATGGGCAGATTGGCAGGGAGCAGAGCCCGGGCCAGGACACAGCTCCACCAGCTCCTGGTCTAATTAGCCCTAATAGCACCCTAATTCTCACCAACAGGAGGAAGTCCTCTAGCCTGGGCTCCTCAGCCTTCTGGGCCTCCCTGAGGCTCCTTCCGTGCTCCAAATGTGGGCGACTTTCCCTATCAAAATGGGCTATAAAAGCACAGAGGCCCATTTCTTTTTTCTATTTTGAATTCTGTTAACTGACAATTTAACCTAAAATCCTCTGTATTTCTAGCTTGTACAGCTGTAAATAGAGACTGACAGTTTATTTTCACGTCCTGGCTTGAGGGGGGCAGCGGGGGGGAACCCATTTGAAATAAATACTTGCGGGTCCCTGACAGACTCCAGACGGCCCGTCGACGCTGCCTGGCAATCTCCGGGACTTGTCACACTCTGTGATCGGTCTTTTTACAAACACAAACGCTGCTGATTTCTTATCAAATGTAAAACCGGCCCGGCTCTTTCTTAAATGGTTACCACGAGCATGAAATTGACATTGTGAATCACATGTGACACTGGCTTGTCTGCTTGGTAATTGATCGGTGCTTAGGAGCAGGCCTGAGCTCCCCAGCCCTGCCGCGCCCCCCGCAGCCCTCGGCCAACCCCAAGCCCCGGCCCAGCAAATCCTCATCAATGGGAGAAAACTCCAGGAAAATGCTTGATTCATGTACATTGCATTTTTTCCCTCTCCGCGATCCTCCGAGGTGTCAATTCCAATTTCCACGGCTTCATCATTACGCACATCAAACGGCTGTAATTGGCTGCTACAGAAATTTATCCTCCAAAAGGAGAGAGAGGGAGAGAGAGGGCAGGAGAGGAGGGAGCTGCAGAGGACGGAAATGGTGGCAGTAATGAGATTTTGGAAGCCGCAGTGCCACCCCTGAGGTTGGCAGGGAGAGAGGAGAGGCTGGCGCGCTTGTGGGGACGAGTTTGCGTTCAGTCTGGCTAACAAAATGCCGTTTGAAAACAAGTCTGGCAGGGTGTGGGTGTCACACAACAGCCGCAAACACAGTGCATGGATCCAGGAACAGCCGGTGCCTTTCACTGCCACCGTCGTCACGGTTACGGCGGGCAACTGTGCAAACCCCTCCCCCACCTTAGAGTTTGCACAGCTGAGGGTGCCCAGTTCCCATCATACCAGGCAGAGTCACTTTGGTGTATACTTCTGCTTTACAGAGGGGAAACTGAGGCTCAGAGAAAGGGAGGTTACCCAGGGCCCCAAAGCCAGTTTGCGGCAAAGCATAGGCCTTCCAGTGTCCCTGAGGCCCCTTTGCTGTAGCAGAACCCCATGGTGCTCCTCCATCACCCCCTCCTCTCCTGCTCCCTCCTGCTGTCCCCATCCCTGTGGTGTCCACTCCCCATCTGGCAGGCAGGCACGGCCTGCACCCTGGCTGGCCATGAAACTGGAATTGGTTTTTCAGGCCATGGATTTTTCTGGAGCCTCCTGGGGAGCGAGGGAGTCTATAACAGAACAGATGCAAAGGCCCCTGGGGTACCCCTCCTGCAGCCCCCAGCTTTTCTTCCCATAGGGCTGGCCACTTCCTAACACCCTCCCCCAGCCCCAGGATCCCCCAGGCTGGGCTCACCTCTGAACTGAGTCAGGCTATAGGCAGCCCCAGGGACGACGCAATTCCCACCACAGAGCATTGCCCACGCTCGCCTCCTCTGGGCCACACAAACGGTCCAGCAGCTCCCTGGGCGAGCGTATTTGTGTCTCTGTTTTTCCATTTGCATTTTGTGACTGATGAAACAATGATGCTGAATTACACGGGCCACGATCATGCCTTGCGGCAAGCAAGAGACTACCATCCCAGTTTGAGGATACGCAGCCAGTCTCCTGCAACAGTGATACCGGGCACCACGCCAGGGCCTCCCGAGCTCCTCACAGACACAGCAGGGACACCACTCTCTTGTCCAAATGGGGAAACTGAGATAGTCCAGCAAACTGTGTTCTGGTTGAGCCCATGACCCAGTTACCTGGTTAGCATCTCCTCCATAGTGTCACATGGCTTTCTGAGGCTGCTCAAGGCATCTCAGGAAATCCAACCAGTTGGGGCGATGGCCTGAAGCTTCTCAGACCTCCCAAGCAGGAGTGATATGCTCCTTCTGACTGCCTTGCTTATTTTTCTCTCATAGGTATGATGTGGATGCATTGCAATGGGTATGTTTCCCTTTTTTCCTTGGCTGCCAGGAAGCTCAGAGTTGATAGGCATTCATAGTATCCACTTCTGAATGCTGACCTTACCTCTAGTTTCTCTCCAGATCTCCAAAATTAACGTTGTGTCTTTTTCTTATTAAGTGTCTCAAATCCTTTGGGGAGTAATGTAGGACCCAAATTGGTGATATCCTAGTGAAGACTAGAGCATCCTAGTGGTCTGGTGCCAGGGCCCATGGGGGGTTTCAGGGCCTCCACAGCCTCCATGGGGGCCTCACCCCCTCTATCCTCTTCCCAGAAGCCTTGCCAGATCCCTCCACAAAGGCTCTATACAAGGTGTCCAGGGGCTGGCACCAGGGCAGGTGATTTGACAGAAGGGGCATCTGGAGTTGATCGTGATAGTAGGGAATCTCTGGGGAAGATATGATTCAGGGAAACTCCCAAGGAAGCCATGGTAGAAACTGTGGGGTGCTTATTTAATTGAGGGTCAGAAAATGTTTCATCTCTTTTGCCATTTTTCAGTGAGGACAGCTTTCTGGAGCAATGTGTTAAGAAGGATTCTGTGGTCTTATCTGGGAAGAGTCCCATGATTGATGGGCAACATCTGCAACTGAGTTGCTATTATTTCTAACTGGGCTCACAGGTCAGGCTTTGCTGAGGCCAGACTCATTGATTGGCCACCTCTCTACCACTGGGCAGAGAGAGGCCACCCTTCTAGGGGACACATGGAGTCTGGGAGCTTGACCTGAGGCAGGAACCTCGCAGCCCAAAGGGGCAACTGAGGCCACCTGTGGCCTTGGAGCAGGAGAGGACCCCAGAGACAGAACAGCCCATAATAACAAGTGGGAGAGTGGGGACAGAACTATGCTCTGGGAGGCCTGCAGAGGCACCACAGAAAAGAACCACACCCTGGGGACTCTGAGAGGACTTGGCTGGGTGCTGGATGACCCTGGCACTATATGGGCATCTCAGCCCCAGATAGGGACACTCAGGGCCCAACTATCTTCTTCCCTCCTGGGTTCAGGAACCATAGAAGGAAGAGGCCTCTTTGTGGCCCCAGTTTCTCTCTTGGAGGGGGCTTCTGCCAGGAATGCCATGGATCACAGGCTGCTTAGGGCAGATGGGATAAGTGTGTCCTTGCCTCATCTGAGGTTTTCAGCCCGCTGAAACCACATGAGACTTTCACATCCAGGCAGTGGATGCATCTGGTCAGCTTGGAAGATGGGGGATTGGGGTCCAGAGCTCAGGCCTGGGCAAAGAGTTCCTCCCAGTGTTGCCCAATGTGTTTATGCAACCTTGGACACCTCATTAACCTCCCTGTGCCTTGACTGCTTCCAAAAATCTTCCATCTATCCCTAGAGACCCATAAAGTGGCCCAGAGAGAAGCAGAATTTACCCAAGGTCGCACAATAAGTGCCATCAGAAGCCTCCTGAGCAGTGAAGGGGCTGATAGGGCAGAGGGCGATGGGGCTGGGGGAGGCTTAAGAGCTGGCCCCATGGGATGTGCTGGTCCTGGGCTGGTTAGGCCTCCCTTTGGGCACGTCCTTCCTCTTTTGGCCCTACCCCAGCAAGGTCTTGGGCTTGCAGGCCCTGCAGAGGGTGCCTTCTTTGGGAGCAGTGGGGACTGAGCCACAGGGAGATGTTCTGCCTTGGGCAGTAGACAGCCTCTCTCACCCAGACCCTGGGGGTGGAGATCCCAGAAAGGCCTCTCCTCGTCCCACTGCAAAGCACCCTAGGGTGGGCAGGGCTAGCCTGGCATCTCTCAGTGAGTGGGGAAGGGAGGGGAAAAGCCCAAACTTTAGGGTATATGAACTGTGAAATTAAATCGAAATACTCAAATAAGGAATCACATAACAACATAAGCAAAGATGTTTACCAGGGCTTGAAGTTAAATACAGATTTTTTTCATAAACCCAAACACAAAATGCAATAAAGTTCTGTGGAATGTTAAATATAATTTACAGTGGAAAGAATGTTCCTTGCCGTCATAAACCCACATGCACAATGTCACTATCCGGGTGCTGGGAGACTGAGTTCCACTGGCTGCACCATTGGGTCTGGCATGGGTTCAGCAGGCACCCTTAGCCCCCCCCGAGGGGCTGTCAGGGAACCGGGTCAGTGGCAGGCACTCGTTGTGGGGTGGCCATCAGCCTGCCTGTCCTCCTGCCCTGTCCTAGGGTGGAAGGGTAGCTGTGGGCTCCGAGCTGGCTTGGCTCAGCATTTAGACACTGCTGGAAAACTTGGGTAAGGCAGAACCTGGGGAAGGGCTCACCTCTTTCACCTCTGAGCAGAAAAGCAAGCAAAGAGTAGCTGCCCAGGTGCCATGTGTCATCCTTACCCACTTGGCCCTGGCCCTGGGTTCCCTCCCACCAGAATGACTGGGTGGAGTGCAGGCGGGGAGAGGTCCCCACCACACATGCCACCCAGGCCTAGGCAGCAGTGTCCTTGTCTGCACCTCCTATGGGTCAACTCCCACCAAGGAGGGAATGGGTAGGCACTCACACTATTGTGAGAGTGAGGTCCTCTCTTGGTCCTCTTCCCATAGCCTTCTCTGTTTTATGGAAGGGGTTAGGGATGGGAAGAGAACTGCTCAGAGTCATACTCTGACTTCAGATAAACTCAGATGGGAATTGGCGTTTCTACCTCACAGACCTCTGGGGAGGACAGTTGATAGCACAGTCCTCAGTGGGGAAGATCTATCCAGACAGACAGCTTTGGAGATTAGAGTCCCAGCCTGCATTTCAGGGGTGTGTTTGAGATGCATCAGACCAGGGGCCCGTGTGTTCATGTGTCTGTGTGTGCATGAATGTAAGGATGCTATGTGTCACGGTAGGGTGGCAGGGGTCAGCGTGTGTCCCCGAGCACCTGAGGACTTTGCCTCACCTAGGAGTGTGTAGGCTGGAGAGAGCACAATCTTCCCCCACCACCTGGACTTATGGTGCAGCACCAGCTGGGCCCCCACCAAGCCCCCAGCGTCAGGGTGCCCCAGCTTGTGCCCTGGGCTTCAGGCCAAGGGGCGAGGGAAGCAAAGTTCATCCAGCATTTCTACAGCCTCTGTGGTTCAGCAAGCACAAGTCTCACTGGCCCAGGGTTTTGGTGCAGGGACCAGATGGGCCAGGAAGGCTCCAACAGGATAAGGGGCTGGGCAGGGTCCCCAGTTGGCAACACTTCCCTGGGCTGGGCTGTCCTCCCAGGCTCAGACCTACCTGGTGTGGTTAGGTTAGGTAGGCTCACAGGGACCACTGGGTCACCAAATGCCGGGACATGTGCCAAGTGCATCAGTGCCACAGCATCTCCTTTAGACCCTACAATAGCATGAGGCAGCCTTCTCTTCTCACCCCCACCTGGCAAAAGGACCCCTGCATTCCAAGCCCACCGCCAGCCATAGGCCAGTAGGCGTCACTGTTTAGCTCCCAAACTTGTGTCGAGTGCCAGGCCTCGAGCTGGGAGCTGGGGACCCAGAGGACCAGATGTGGCCTGTGTCCCCCAGCCTCTGGGCTCCCTTCTTGGGGGTGGGACAGAAGAAGCCGTCATGGCCATGTGGCCAATCGATTTCTGTCCTCATCAGCCAGGCCGGGGAGGAGCCAGGTCCAGGATGGGCCACCTGGGTCCCGGGCCTCAGGGGGTCTCTGGGACAGCCCAGTGGGCAACATCCAGGCCTGGCCCTGCCTCCCACTGTCTCTCTCAGGGCCCCTCTGCTTGGCCAGAAGTCACCTGGTCACTCCCTGGCTCTTAAATTTGTAGGAGGCCTGTGGCATTTCTCCAGACTCCCAGCCTTCCTAATTTATGTGCTGCTGTGGCAGGGAGTATTTTCTTTAAAAACAGGATGGATGTGAGAAAAACAACAATGCCCCAAAACCACATTTAATGGGTGGGTCGGCTGGCTCGTTAGCACTGAATAATCGAGCTTCAACCACACCACTGGGAAACAAAAACAAACAACACCCATGGAGAGATTCAGGATGGGAATGTCGATGCTGGGGGCACACACTCAACACCCAAGAGCACTGGGCCTTGGGGTTGGCCACCTGAGGGCTCCCCATGGTCGGAGGGCATGAGCACCTCCCCAGCATCCCCTGCCTCCGGGGATTGCCCCCTCTCAGTCACCTTTGCTGAGCACCCACCCTGGGAAAGGTCAGTGGGATGCGGCACCCCCGCCCAGGTCTCCCAGCCCCTCCCAGCAAGGAAACCTTCTGTGGTGAACCTAAAACCTGCTTGGTAATTTAAGCTTGCGCCCTCCTGCCCTGTCCACAGGAAAGATGTGGAACAGCTGGTCGCCACTCATTTTCTAATAAATCCCATCAGACTGCACTGCTGGGGGATGGGCAATGCACCGAGTGAGGGACCACCAGCCCCCTGTCTGGCTGGACACAGCCATGTAGGCCCAGCCCTCCCTCCAGGGCCTGAGAAGGGGCAGGTCTCTGCACACTTTGGTCCTGGTTGTCAGAAGAGGGCACCCAAGTGAGGACTTCAGCCCCAGCTGCCCTGGCTCCAGGCTGCCTTTGTGTGGGTGGTGGTGGGGTGTGCTGCGCTGGTGGGAGTGTAGGGGTCCAGGGGGATGGCGTCGATGCCTTTGTGCAGCCAAGTTCCAGGCGTATTGTGTGTTGGTCCGAACTTTAGCTCACAATTTGGGATTAGAGCAAATCCGAGTATTTTTCTGCATGCCTGCCCGCTCCCGGGCGCCCGGAGCCTGCTGGGTAACTGCCTATTATCCTCCGGTTCCACTCCAGTGCCCTCCCCAATAAAACTTTTCATATCCTTATAAACGAACTCGATTGCCGTGTTATAAACATTTACACTGTGCTAACAGATCATCTCCGCACATCAGAATTGGCTAAATTCCCTTTTCCAGATGAATATATTGAAGGAGATTAGAGATATGATAGCTTTTCAGATTGCTGAACCCAGAGAAATTAGTTTAGTGAGCATTTACAGAGGCTAAATTGGAACCATTAAATAGTGGATTAAATTGATGGCACTTTCATTGTCTGTCCTTCGGTACCGCTGTAAAATCAATTAGCCGTCACCAGCCCATTCTCCATATAGTGAGATTGTCGTCCTCCCTGGAAGCTGATGCAAAACCTCCCAGCGGCAGTGAGGGGTGTGAAAACACACCTATTAGGTGGTGTGGCATGAAATAGCATCAGGAACCTGGCCTGCCTGGGGAGGTGTCCGGTTCGCTGCTTCAACCCCACTTGGCTGGGGCTAAGACACCACTGGCATTGCCAGCCCCCATGGGGCTGTGCGTGAGGGGCTATAAAAGCTCTCCCCATGGATGCCATAAGGACAGGAGAGGGGGTGCTGACCTGGCATGGTTGGGACCTCATTCTCTGCCCTTGAGGTGGGTGAAGGCAGACTGTTTGTAGCACACGTGCCAGGGGCTACCCGCAGGACTTCAGACCTATGCAAGTGTAGGTCTCCTGTCCTCACAGCACTGGGCAGGGGCTGCCACTGAGCCTGAACACAGGCTCCTATGGCCCCAGGAAGACAGGTGCTGTTCTGTCCCCATTTCATAGGGGAGGAAACTGGGCTCAGAAAGTGACGTGGCTGCCCAGAGGTCCATGGATAGTCTGAGGAAGGCGCGTCTGCCTCCTGACACTCCTGCCCTAGTGAGGAGCAGGCTGACTGAGACCCTGGCCACCCAGAGTCCTCAAGGGAGAGCACCTCCCTGAAGGGTGACCTGGAAAGAGAGCTCCAGCCAAGTGTGGAGGGGGCAGGAGGTGTCTCAAGGAGGGCAGGAGCAGGGTACATCCTGTCTTGTGCCCCCACCCCTTTGCTTATCTCCACAGAATTCATACTGATCAACACAAGAACTTGGGGTGAGAGGGTTCCACGCCCCCCATGCTGATGGAGAAACTAAAGCTCTGACTCACACACCAGGTGGCGGCATGGTCTGTGATGAATTAACATGGCTGCTGCACCAGGACCTGAAGGAGCCATGTGAGTTCCAGGGGCTCACCCCAAACATTCTCTGGACATGCCTGCTTGACGCTGGAAGACAGAAGGCTCATGGCAGCTGATTGAGAGACAGGGCATTGAGGCCTAAGTCTGGGAGAGGAAGGCTATGTGGCATCATCCCCCCAGGCAGGTCCTATGAGGGGACATCTCAGGCCTAGGCCTCTGCTTGCTGGGACAGCATGTTGAACCCTGGGTCCCTTTCTTTATGGCATCCAGGACCCAATTGTGGCCTGCACTGTTGACCACTATGCCAGAGCCCCTTCCTCCTCCTCAGCACTCAGCTCAGGTGGCCCCTCCGGAAAGACTCTGCTCATCCCCCTAATCCCTGGGCCAGCTCCCATGGGCTGTTGGGCTTCTCTGAGCCATGGCGGTCATGAGCCTGGTGGGAAACTCTATATCTGTGAGGAGCCTGCCCTTCCTAGCTGCTCCAGGGTCAGCCCCCTCTTCAAGGAGTGCTGGGAGATGGCTTATACCAGGCTCGTGCCCTGGCCACCATTGTGGATTGATGATACACCTGGAGGTCCCTGAAGGAGGCCTGGTCCTCCCTCAACCCAACCCTGGAAAGGAAAGAAAGGGAGAAACAGCTATGGAGCTGGCCCCACCTCTCAGTGGCCAGAAAGCACACGGGGTCCCAGGCTGTGAAGCAGCCTTCTTGGTCAAGAGCACTTTCCACAAACATTCTCAATGCACCCAACACTTTACAAGTACTTTCCCTCCCATCAGCCTGGAAAAATCATTAGCTGCATCCCACAGAGAGGAAACGGGGGAGATTTGGGAAGAGTCAAGGTTGAGCAGCAGGTAGAAGGACTTGGGACTCCCTCACACACAGGCCCAGGGGTCCCCTCCCTGTTCTGGCCTCATCCAGGGCCCTGGAGTGGGCTGGTCATCATGGACTCCATTCAGCTGCGGAGTCAGTTCTCCTCTGGTAGAGTCCAGGGCTTGGGGCCCTGGGGGACTGAAGAGATCTGGAAATAAGAGCCGGGGCAGGTGACCCAGGATTTCCACAATGTCTGGGGGTGTAGGGCTGTGCATGTGCCATGTTAGGGCTTCCTGGAGTCTGTGGACAGCTAAGCACATGGCTGCATGTGTGCCTACCATGTGCATGTGTGCATCCATGGCCCTGGGAGCCCCTGTGCAGACCCCCACCTGACCTCCCAACCCCCACATGGACTTACAAGGGCCTGATACCCAGGTGCCAAGGAAGGGGCATGCTCAGAGGGAAGAATCACCTACCCACTCCTCTCCCCTGCAGACTCCAGCAGCTGCCCCTACTCAGGCCCCTTCTTCGGCCAGGCCAGGGCAGGGTATCTGGAGGGCCCCAGTAGGATGTGCTCACTTGGGTAAGAGGAGGCTGGCAGATAAGCCCTCCTGTGGAATTCTCAAAGATCAGCATGTGGACAAGAGATGGAGTTGAATGTGTTGAACTACTGAGCGGCTACTCTGGGATGGGCCAGACAAGGCCTCCCTGTGTCCTTGAGCCTTGTGCCACAACCACTCAGGGTCTGTGATGTACACAAAGGCTGCAGAGACTGAGAAAAAGAGAGTGGGGCTCTCCCAGATAGCCCTTCTCCCTGCAGGCACTGCCAGGGCCCTGGGAGAATGTCTGCATGTCGACTTGCCTTGCTGAGCTCAGGGCAGAGCTTCTGGCAGGCGCAGACCCCAGTCTCGGTGGCCACTGCCCACAGTACTATGATACCTGCCCTTGGGTAAGTGCTGAGCTGCCTGTCACAAAGAGAGTGCAAACCCCACTCAAGGCCCTAAGTGTGGAGACACCAAGGCTCCCTCCTGGCTGTCTATGCACGGTGCTGGGCACACCAGGCAAATTCACAGGGGTCAGTGGCCCCCAGACCCATATTCCCAGCCCCTGGAGGGTCCGGCATCCTCCCTGTCTTCACCTTCCTGACCCCTGACCTCTGGCTGCTCTGAGAACTGGCAGCCCCCCAGGCTGGCTGAGAGGCCCCGTTCCAGCAGATTAACAGCCCCATCAAAAAAAACATAGGGCCCGTTTCATCTGAGCCCAGCAGCTGGGCAAAGGCCTTGGAAGCTGAGAAGCCTTTGGCGGGTGGGGTGGGGTGGGGGAGTGCTGCTTGGGTCAGGTGGCTCCAGGCATGGAGACACAGCTGGGTCGGAAATCCGGGTCAGAGAGCCGCCCTGCAAGGCAGAGACTCAGGCCAGGGCAGGCAGGCCAGGGCGGGCAGGGCATCTGCCAAGGACCCCATGGGCCATGTGCTGAGCTGATCCTTGTATCCCACAGCTTCCTTGAGGACCAGAAAAGTCTCCTTATCTCATTTTGCAGATGAGGAAACTGAGGCCTGGGGAAGGTAAGGGGACTGCCCCTCTGGCATTCAAACCCTAGTCGCCTGCTTGCGCCTCATCTGAGCTGCAGACCATTTGGCCATGTTGTCATATTTCAGAGCGCTGTGGCCCCGAGAGGGTGGAACCTGCCCCAGGTCACACAGGAAGATGGTGGCAGCAGAACCAAGACACCCTCCCCACCCCAGCCTCCTGCTCCCACCTGGCCCCTCCTCAGTGGCTCAATGGGCTTGCTGGATAAAGTTTTTGGCCAGGTGGGGGTAGGTTTGATGGGGTCTGGGGCAGGACAGTGGGGGGAGGGGCAACAGAGACAGGTGAGAAGGGCTGCCTTGTGAGGTTCTCACGCAGATAACCTGGCCCACCCTGGCCACCTGCTCACCCGGCCACTGATAACTGATCCTTAGGGAGAGCTGGGCTGTGTCTAGATAAAGCAGCCAAGAACCAGCCAGCTGGGACCCTGGTCCTTAGGACAGTGCCTGACTATGTGGTGGGAGGAGAGCTCTGTCTCTAGTCATCTCCAGAGTCTCCAGGCTGGGACAGAGTGGACAGTGTGGCCGCAGAGGGACCAGAGAGTGCAGCCTGGTGTGGAAGGAAGACCCTGAGGTAGGAGGATCCGGAGACTGAGGTCCTGGGCTGTGCCACCACTCACTGGGCAAATAAATTTGCCCTCCTGGGTCTCAGTTTCTCCTTCTTGATAATGGGCTGATTATGTGCCCATCCCCCAGATATACAAAACACTCTCCTCTCCAAGGACTGCTGGCCAGAGAGGAAGGAAGGACTGGGGCCCAGGCAAGCAGGAGATGAGAATACAAAGTGTGTCCATCCTTAACACTTGTCACAGATGGAATCACTCAGCCTCAGGGAGGGTCAGGGGACTCAGGAGCCATTGTCACTTGGGCCACCCTACTCAAGGGAGTGCTCATTTGGTAGTAAAGACCATCAGCCTTGGGCTGAGGCCTGAGAGAGCCAGGCAGAGGCTTGGAGACAGGTGGAGAGGAGGGAGCTGCACTTTAGGAAGGGCCACGAGCCCATTTGCCCATCTCCCTGTCCAGGGTGTTGTCCTCTACTCCTAAAAAGAGAGCGTGGTGGGAGTAGGGCGGCTGTGGAATCTTTGGGGTTCTGAAAACATTTTCTAGGCCAGGCTTGTCAGGACACCACAGGCTCAGCTGTCCTGAGGTACAGGTACAGGATGCACCAAGGCGTCCTGAGATGGGCCATGTCCTGGAGGAGCAGGGTCCATGAGGTGAGAAAGGGGGTCCTCTGCAGGCCTCCTACCTCCCTTTTCAGCAAGAGCACATTTATGGCTCCTTCGGAAAAACTGGACAGTGACATGGCCCTAGGCCAACACCAAAGCAGTCTAACTACCCAAGGAGACAGGAGCCTGGCCTCTTGTGAACTGGCTCCTCATGCCCAACCAGAATTGCTTGGTCCTGGGGAGTCAGGGCACTTGGAGGCTGCCTTTCAAATCCCCTGGAGGTCAACCGGAAGCTGTGGCATAGAGCGCCCAGCACCGAGCAACCTGCTGTTCGTGAACTTGCCGGTCTTGTCCTGTGTCACCATCACACACAGCGTCATCCTGAGGACAGCAGCCTGGCTTTCGGCACTCGAGAAGAAAGCAAGTTGGCACCCAAATGTAAAAAATAGAGCTGGTGCAAGACTCAAAAGTGAACATTAAAATCAGCACATCGACAGCCATTGCAGTACATTGAGCTCCATAGAGACAGTGGCGGGGCAAGTGAGAGCCAGACAGGCACTGGGCGACTCTGTGCCTCGCTGAGGAAAAACAACTAAACATGGGCAAAGGAGATCCTAAGAAGCCGAGAGGCAAAATGTCATCATATGCATTCTCTGTGCAAACTTGTCGGGAGGAGCACAAGAAGAAGCACCCAGATGCTTCGGTCAACTTCTCAGAGTTTTCTAAGTGCTCAGAGAGGTGGAAGACCATGTCTGCTAAAGAGAAAGGAAAATGTGAAGATATGGCAAAGG
>CAUYRH010107793.1:0-80237 GCA_963574655.1 Perodicticus potto | reverse complement strand
ATCATCAGAGCCTATCTGTTCCTTTAATACAATTTTTTTGGCAATGATATTAACTGCAAGTGTGAAGGCTGATGCAACATAATATCTGCCTGACTCAGCTATGATTCTCACTCCAGAGTCTGATGGAAAGTACTTGTCCATTGCTGGGTTGATTACACCAGTGATCTCTTCAAATTTAAGCTTCACATCCTCAGATTCAGGAAAGCCACCACTAATATCAAGCAGGTACATGCTGAAACCAACCTCAGCTCCCATGTCAAAGACACAGCAGGCATCAGAGATTGCCTGCATGAAGGTCTCAGGATCAGTACAGCCACTTCCTACATGGAAGCTGACACCAGTGACATCAATATTTAGCTCTTCTGCCCATTCCAAAAGAAGTCTCCTGGTTTTGCATGTGGCACCAAATTTAACACTGAGTTGATAGACTGCTTTGGAATCATCAGTGGCAATCTGCAAAACCAACTTGGCCTTTGGATGTGCTCTGGCAACTTTCATCAACCCGACTTCACTGTCAAAAGTCATCACCTGGACCCCATTACTGGCAGGGTATTTAATTTGAGACACTTGTTTACAAGGATTTGCATAGATAACCCTCTTTGGAGGCACCCCTAGACTTTGCACCGAATGTATTTCAGTCTTTCTAGCACAGTCAAATCCTGTGCCAATGGCAGCGAGGGTCTTCACAATGGCTCTACTGTCATTACATTTCACTGCAGAAAAGGGAGTGACACGAGGAAGAGCTTTTAGCCATCTTCGGTGTTTCTTCAGAACATCTCCGAGGTCTGCTACATAGAAGGCCTCTTTATCATCAGAAGAGGAAATTTCATTGATTTTTTGATCCAGAATGTCCTTGGCAGTAAAACCTTCATCAAGCAAGTGGCAGTCAAACTCTTCATTACTAATGTTGTTCATGGTTTCCTGATGTTTCTTTGAAAAACTAAGAGAAGGAATTTAAAGAAATACTTCCAGCTTCTCACAAAGGCAATTCTCCAGGAATTCTGAATCCCACTGCATGTGTCCTCCAAGCAACAGTGGAAACGTTCTTAGAGCATCCAGGCACCGCAGGCCAGCCCCATGGAGAAGCTGGAAAGCTGCTGCCAGTGCAGAGCCGGAGCCAGAGCTGCAGGAGCGCTTGGCCACCCCCACCGCACCCATCAGCGCCAGCCAAGGTGGCGCCAGAGCAGCTGGCAGAGGGGAGGTTGGGGCAGCAACTTCAGGGACTGACCTCCACATTTTCAATGTCAATAGAAAATGGGTTATGGAAAAGCTGTATATCCTGTTCATGGAGATAAAGCTCTTTAAATCTAAATTGGAACTCCTTTTGCAACTTTTCCAGTGAATCCACACATGTTTTGCTTGGGAATGCAACCAATGGTTTTTTCGCTAACAGATTTTGAGGGCCTGGGATGAGTCTGCTGCTAAACAGGACAGGCAGCAGAGGCAAAAACACCCAGCGGGCCGGATAAATGTCCTCGGAGGGCTGCATGTGGCCTGCGGGCCGTAGTTTGAGGACCCCTGATTTAGATTCAAACTTCTTATGTTTCAGAAAATATTTGATAATTCGGTTTTAAAATATGTTTATTCTGTTCTGTTGTGTAGGCTTTATTCTGGAATTGTATATATATTGGATCTCCTTTGTCCAACTTCCATATCTATCACCTTCTCTCAAATCATCTTTACTTCTTTATTTCTGTTTGATCTTCACTCTTCTATTTTCTGCCTCTATTTCATTTTATTCTAGATGTTTAATCCTTGTGGTCCTTCCAAATCAATATTTATTTCTGAAAAAAGTTCTTTCTTTGTTTTCCAGTTCTACCAGATTTTTAAAAATCCTCCTATTGTCCTGGCCATCTCTAATACAACTCTTCCATTTCTGGTATGTGTGGCTTTTCCAAAGCTTCTCTCATTTTCTTAATTGCTTTTAGCTTATTTTGCTTTGTGTCTACATGTGTTCTTTTTGTCTATCAGAATAATATTCAGTTTATTTCCCTTTCTATCTTTTTCCCTTTGGAATTAGATTATATTTTTAATTTTTTTGAATAAAAAGATTTTTTTTCTGAATTCTTACCAAAAAAGCTTCTATGGAAGGGGCATAGATGGGCCAAGCGGCTTTCTTTACATTTTGTTGTTACTGTTAAACACTCAAAGTGGGGAGTCTGTCTGTGCAGCTGTTTTTTAGTTTCTCAGAATTAAGCCTGAGTTAAAAAGGCTTTCTGTCTCTAGCCCTGGCTTTCCTAGAGCACTATGGCACTTGCTCTTCAAGGCAATGTTTTAAACTTTAGACTTTGACTGTCCAGTATGGTAGCCACTAGCCATGTGCAGCAATAGAGCACTTGATGTGTCAAAACTGAATAGAGATTAAAATGCATCCAATATTTCCAAGATTTGGAGTGGAAAAAAATTAAAATGGCTCATTAATACTCTTTGTATTGATTACACATTGAAATATTTAGAGTATATTGGATTAAATAAAATATATTGTCAAAATTAACTTCACCTCTTTGCTTTTACTTTTGTAATGCAGCCACTAGAAAATATAAAATTGTGGCTTGAATTCGTGGATCACATTATGTTTCTGTTAGACAACAGAACCTTAGACCTAATACGTTTTTATATTTTGCTTTTACAATACAGTGAAATCTACTCTGAATGACTTCAGATTCTCTGAACCCTTTCTCTCACTTACTCAGCCTTTCTTCCTTGTTGGGTTTGTTCTCTGCTTCTTTTGAATATGTATTAAATTCTTGAGGGCTTAGATCCTTTGTAGAATCCACCCTTTAGCATCACTTTCTTTTTAACCCTCCCATGATTCGCAGCCTGGGAGCATATATGCCAGTTTTGCTAGTGGTTCTCAAATATGCCTGCCCAGAGCCCACCTGAATGGAGTACTCGCCTTCTGGGGCTCTGTGGTTTATCGTGCCCATCAATAGCCTATCTTCACTTCCTTGTTCTCCTGATTCATGGCCGCCACTCCGTAGTTTGGCTATATCTGCCCACACCCTGGGTTTATGGAGAATCTTCATTACCTGGTTTTGTTGAAGAGATTGTGGATTTTCTTCTTTATCTGCTATATTGATTCTCATGATTGCTGCCACAATCTCAGTGTGATTAGAATGCCCTCATTTTCTATATTTAATTTCTTAATTCATCTGCAATTTATTTTGATGAATAATGTGAACTATTTTTTATTTCTTCATCTTTTTTAGCAATTTCACTTTTTCTTATTATGAATGTTACATGTCCATACTAGGGAGAATATGCAATATAAATAAGCACAAAGAAAACAAAACAAAATTTAATTATAATTCTGCCACCCAGAGAGAACCATTTCAACAATTTGATCTATATGCTTCCAGGATATTCAGTGTCATTTATGAAACGGGAAATACTGTATTTTATTGAATCTAATATGTGATTTATTATAAGAATTACAATTTTTTGCCATCAAAAGAAAAAAAAACACTGCCAGTTAGACTAACCACATAAGCAATCAATTTTTAGATATGTTGACAAATGAAAATGTGTTAATCTTCAAATCAATTGCAAATGGTAATAATGACCCTAAAGGACTATAATAAAGGCCAAATTATATAATGTATATAAAGCACAGTAAGTATTATCCTTACTGTTCAGTATATGTATGTACTGATATTTATTTATTTAATCTCCTATTGTTGAACATCTAGGTTATTTCAAATTATTAGCTACTACAAACATTAATAATCATTTAATTTTTAAATAAATAAATGCAAATGATCGCCAAATATTAAATATTTGCATTAATTGGGAAGCACAACTCAAAACAGCAATGAAATGCCATTTGCACTTTTTAAATTCATAGGATTCCTTCATATTAAAGAAAAATTGAGAAAACTTCAGTGCCTAATAATAGAATATAACTAAATAAATGGTGATTCAGTTGTATTCTCAACCATAAAAAATGTGATATCCAAAGGCGAACATTTATAATGTCAAAAGCTACAATTCCTAATGAAAACATAATTGTGTATATCTGTGTACTAAGTCACAGGAGATAAAAGAAGAAACCAATGAAACACATTAGTAGCAGGGGACTTTAATTCTCCTCTCTAAGTTTATGACATACACATAAAAAGATAATAATGTAAAAGAACTAAAAACACAGTTAATGGGAGAAGTCCAGCCTGTAATCATCTTGTCTAATCATAAAAATACTGACTATACATTCCTTTCAAGTACTATTGGTTCACAAAATAGCCCATATATTAGTTAAAAAAGAAAACAAGTAGCAATAGTGAGACAGTCTTTGATCACAATGCAAGAAAATTGAAAATTAACCATAATACCCAATACAAAATTTATTTCCATCCATAAAATTTAGAACTTTCAAACAATTCTTGGGTCAAGAAGAAATGAATCCTCAAACTGCAAAATGTTTAGAAAATAATGATAGTGAAAATCCTATAAATTAGACTTATAAGATAGAGATAGAACAGTGCTCAGAGGAAAATTCATAGTCTTCATATCATATTAATGATTATTAGAGAATGAGCCAAGCGCAAATTATAAAAAATAAAGCTAATAAAATCAAGAGGAAAGAATCATAAAGAGAAAGGAGATATCAGTGAATTAGAAAAGAGAAAAAAGGTTACACCACAAAAATTCAGGTTCTAATTCTTTGGGGGGGAAATATATACATCAGTGAGTTGGTAACTTAATAAAAAAATGAGAAAGTAAAACTTCACAATATAATTATGACAATTGGAAAATAAACACAAAGAGACAATTATAAGCATTGTAAGAGATACTTTGCTCAACTTCATGCAATTAAATTTGAAAACTAGAAGAAATTGGTACTTTTATTAGGAAAAAATAATTTATCAAAACTAACTCCAGAAGAGAAAGAAATAATATGCAGAAAAATGACTATAGAGAAAATAGAAAATGGTATTAAAGATTTTCCCACTTGAAAAATCATCCATCCAAGATAGTTTTACAGAGAAATGCTACCAACTATTTAAGGGACAGATAATTCCAATGCTACTTAAACTATTCAAGTGCCTAAAAATCTTTTTAATGTTCAGTTTAGTTTTTGAAGCAAACTTTTTGACCCCAAAACCTAACAAAGACACATGCATACCCATCACATGCATATACCTTTATGAATATTAATACAAAAATCCAAATTAAAATTGTAAATGAAATACACCAGTACTTTAAAGCAAAATAAAACTAATACATTATGACTAAACTTCAATGTGACATTTACTACAGTAATACAACAATAGTTCAACATTTTAAGATCAGTTAAAAGCTATTAAGATTATTATTTTAAAACCTATTATGTAATAAATGACAAGGCAAGTATGGTAACACATCAGTGGTAGAATGCAGGTGGTGGGTATATGCTTGTTCACAATAACATTCTTTCAACTTTGGTATACATTTGAAAAATTTCATAATAAAATATTGGTAAAATATCTATTAATATAATCCATCATATTAATAGGTCTAGGGAGAATGATCATAGTACATCTCCATAAACACAGAAAAGGCACTTGACAAAATTCAATATCTATACCTAATTTCTAGAACACTTAATAAAGTAGGAAGAGATAGTTATTTCTTAAGCATATAAAATGATTCATTTCAACCCATAAGCTAGTTTAATTGATACTTTTATTAGGAAAAAATAATGCTTGCTTAATGGGAAAAACACTACAAGCATTCCCATTAAAGTCAGAGTAAAACAAAAATGTCCAATATTATTGTCCTGGACTAGCATTTAGCATTGTTCTAGAAGAAATAACCCATGTAATTAAAGAAAGACAGGAGAGGTATGAAAATAAGAAAGTGGGACATTAAATTACCTTTATTTGTAGATGATATAGCTGGAAAACCCAAGGGATGCAACTAAAAAACTATTATAAATTATAAGATTGTCCAATAATATGGCTGGCTACAAAATTAAAAGAAGAATCAAGAGAATATATACACATAAGTATATATATATTATATATATATACTATATACACACCTACATATGTGAGAAAATACTCAGAATTTTATCATAAGGAGATACTCAGCATTTTGTCACAATGAGGAATGTGTAATAGATACACAAATAAAATGTTGAAATACTAATTAGGGCCACATGTGATGACTTAAAAAATAGAAAATTATTTTATATTCTTGGGTAGGAAAATTCAAAAAAGATTTCAGCTTTTTCTTTTTCTTCAGAAAAATATTTCAGCTTTTTCTAAATTAATTTATGAGTAATGGGATCCCATCAAAATGCCAACAGTATTATTTAATGAAAAGAGCTCATTCTAAAGTTCAGATAAAAATGAACTAACCAAAACAGAAAACAAACTTTAAATGTCAAGAATTTGGGGGAAAATAGTATGCCAGATAATAGAACACATAATAAGGCTATGATAAGTGGAATGGTGTGGTATGGTATAGCACTTGCATAAACAGATAGATCAATGGTATAGACTCAAAATTGACAGCAGCTTAATATATGATAAAGGTAGCACTTCAAATCAGGGATTGGGGGAAGACCTTCAACAATAGGTCTTAAGGTAACTGGGTAGTAATCTGGGGGAAAAATGGTGGATCCCTACTTTGTACTTTACATCAAAATTAATTCCAAGTGGACCAGATATTTAAATATGGAAAATGAGGCCAGGCATGGTGGCTCACACTTGTGATCCTAGCACTTTGGGTAGCCAAAGCAGGAAAATGGTTTGAGGCCAGCCTGGGCAACATAGAAAGACTCCACATCTACAAAAAAATTTAAAAATTATCCAAGCATGGTTTTTCATGCCTATAATCCCAACACTTTGGGTGGCTAAGGAAGGAGGATCACTTAAGGCCAAGAATTCAAAATCAGCCTGGGCAACATAGTGAGACCCCATTTCTACCAAGGGGAAAAAAACCAAATAGCTGGGCATCGTGATGCATGCCTGTAATCCCAGTTCCTCTGGAGGCCGAGACAGGAGAATTGCTTGAACCCAGGAGTTCAAGGCTGTAGTGAGCTTTGATCATACCACTGAGCAGCAGAGTAACATTCTGTCTCTGAAAAAAAAAATGCCAATGAAATTATAAATTAGGAGATCATTTTTTATAGTCTTGAAATGATATAGGCCTTTTTAAAAATCATGACAAAACCCCCAGAATCATAAAATGTTCGATAAGTTCACTACTTGAGAAAATCTATAAGGCATAAACCCAAAGTGAAATCCCAAGAAACTACAAACTGGGGAGAATTATTTGCAACTCATATTACAAAGAACCAGGGTCTCTAACAATTTCATTTCATTTCCTGAAAATGCTTCAGAAATAGCATGAATTTTATTTTATTCAGAAATAAAATAAGAAGAACTCCAGAGGGGGAAAATGTGCAAAGGAAAGTGTACATTTCTCAAGGGGTGTGATGTGGCCCCCGAGAGAGCAAAAGCTATTTCTTGAGGGTCAAAATATCTTCGATATTACAATGGTTTGTGCCTCTCTAAAGCTCAATGCTAAGGAATATATCTTATTCCTTATTATGTCATTTCTCTCCTTAGGGAGAAATTAAATTAATTATTAAACTAAATAAATATAATTATTAATAATACTATAATATATTATGATCACAATTTAAAATTCATTAAAGTAAAATTGGGGGTTGATAATGAAAAAGGGATGAGAAATATGAATCTAAAGAAGTGGTTAGGGCAGCACCTGTGGCTCAAAGGAGTAGGGCACTGGCCCCATGTGCCAGAGGTGCTGGGTTCAAACCCAGCCCCAGTCAAAAACTGCAAAAAATAAAAAAGAAAGAAAGAAAAAGAAGTGGTTGACAGAGAAATACAGATAGTTGTTGAACTGACAAAAATGTGCTCACACAAAAACTACACACAAATATTCATAGCAGCTTTATTCACAATAGTAAAGAGTAGAAACAACCCATATGAATGCCAGTCAACTGATGAATGAAGAAAGAAAATATAGTATTTACATATAATGGAATATTATTCAGCCAGGAAAAGAGGTTGAAGCGCTGGTATATGCTCCAACATGGATGACACTTGTCAATATCATACTAAAGGAAAGAAGCCAGGCACAAAAGACCACATATTGTGTGACTTTATTTATGTGAAACATCCAGAAAAGGGAAGTCTAAAGAGGCAGAGTGTAGATAGATGAGTGGTTCGGTAGGTTTGGGGGTGGTGGGTGTTTGAGTGTGACAGCCGAAGAGTGCAGGGTTCTTTCGGAGGCAATGAAAATGTTCTGAAATTGATTATGGCACAACTCTGTGAAAATACTAATATTCACTTAATTGTATACTTTAAATGGGGGAATTGTGGGGTATGTGAATTATATCTGATAAAGCTATTAGCCAAAAAAAAAAAAAAAAAAAAAAGATATACAATAGAGGTTCTTAGTCTTTTTTTGGGATGGGCCACTTTGGACCCTCCTAAAAATTATGTGTATCCTCTTCAGAAAAATTCACACATAGAAATAAGTTTGCATTTAATTTCTGGGTGCTCACATGACTCAGATTAAGAATTTCTGCTGAAAAATATTCAGTGATCATGGAAATATATTCATTATTTGCCATTAGATATGAAGCACCAATTTATAAAGATAGAAGGATTAGAATGAATTTATAACTGGGGTGTGTTAATTCCATGCATTTGTGTGTGTGTGTGTGTGTGTGTGTGTGTCACATAAACAAATGAAACGTGTACAGTGTTTTTATAAAACTCAAATTGCAAAGTATTAATAGAGATTATTGCTTCTTGGCCGTTTGGCTAAGATCAAGTGTGAGATTATTCCCAAGTAATAAAATTGTAGGAAATTTATATTTCTTTTTTTGTTTGTATTTTGTACAATATATATATATATATCTAATTTTGTAATAAAAATACAATTAGCTCAAATATCTATTTTTTAAGTAAAGAGTGTAAGAGTCAGTAGGTCAAATCCCTGTTATTAATCATCTTACAATAGCTTTTCAGTTTTTTTAATCCATGTATTTTTTTCCAGATGAGTTTTGGAAAAATTTTGTAAGAGATTCTCTTCCACCAAAATCCCAGGTGTGTTATTTGGAATTTGAACAATTCTTAGGTTAATTTGAGAAGAATCTACAGATTATCCACTCTTGTCATTCTGGAACATCCCTTGGTTATTCTCATATATTTTTCATTGATTTGAATCTTATTTTGTGTGAAGCTTTATGGTTTTCCTCATACAGGTCTGCATGGCTTTTTAGTTGTGTAATAATTTGGGTTGTTTTTCTGAATTACATTTTATTCCAACATTACTTTATAAATTTTTATTGCTGCCTCATTTATTTTAGGAGCCACTACCTTACCAAACTTGATTAGTTTTTGACTTTTTACCCCTCTCTTTTATTTAATTTTCAAACTGGAAATACCGTGATTGTTTTCTGGGCACAAAAGCAGTACACATTCATCATTTAAAAATTCAAACAATTTCAAAGATTAGAAAGTGAAAGTACCTCAATAATTCTACCCTAGGAATAACCACCATTTCTTATTAGTGCTAAGTATTTTTCAGTTAATTATCTGGGGGTCCTAGAAAGAAAAATCCTATCATTTTAACTAATGTATGACAAGATAATGTTTGGAGGATGTTAAACCAATGCATTTTCTTCTTAAAACAATTAATTATGAAATACTTCAAACATACAAAAAAGTACAGAAAATGTCACATCAGATATCCATTTCAACATCATCAGTTTAACAGCTGTTAACATTCTGCCATAATGAAGTCCTCTTTTCTTACCCTCCTATGGTTGGTGGGTATCATTTCCATGTGTTTATGACATAAATATGCGTCCATGACAATATAGATCAGTCTTTGGGTGTTTTAAAGTTTACGTGAATGGCAGCATACTGCTCATATCTTTTTAAAACCCAATTTTGACATTTACTCACGTTGATACGTCTTGATCTAGTTCATCCCTTTTATCTGTTCACTAGTATTTCATTGTATGAATGCTTTTCCATTTTCTTTCTAAGGCACAGTTATATCATTTCCATTATAAAACTATTACAAGTAGTGCATGACAACCATTTTTATTCCTGTCTTCTTAGGCACAAGGGAAAAACTCATCCAGGGCAAACCGGTGCAAATGGAATTGTGTCCCTTGACCTTGATCGGTCCAATACTATCAAAATACCTCCAATGTGATTGTGCCTGTGACCCTTTCACCAACGCTGTGGAAGGGTTCTTTTCCTGCATCTTCTCCAACACCGGGTATCAGCTGACTTTTAAGTATTGCTAATTAGTGGATATGAAATGCATCTTGTTGCTTTAATTGCATTACCCAAATTACTGGTGAGGTTGCAGAGTTTTTCATATGTTTATATTTGGATTTTCTCCTTGAATTCCCTATTTATAGCCTTTGCCCATTTGCCCATTTTTCTCCCTTATTGACTCGTAAAAGGTCATTATATGTTGTGGACAGCAATATTTTGTTGCAAATAGCTTCTCCCAGATTGTAGTTTGTCTTTCACTTTGCCTATGACACAAGTATTTTATTTTTAGATACTGAAATTTTTTGATGTTTGTCTTTAATATTACTGCTTTTTCTTTCTTCACAAATCTTTCTTACCCTAATTTCATAAACACATGCTCCTATTAGTATTTCAGAATGTTTCAAGATTTTGCAACTTACAATTAGTCTTTAATCCACTTGGAATTGATTTTAAGATAGGAATCTAATTTTACCTTTTAAAAAATATGAATAACAAATCATTTCAGCATTATTTTGTCCCTTTTAACTTTTTATTTTAGAAAATGTCGAACACACCAAAATTTAGAGAATCGGATCATAAACTTAATGTTATTACTGCCTAGCTTCAATAATGATCAAATCAGAGCTAATTTTGTTTTATCCATACTCCAAACACTCCACCCCCTGAATTATTTTGACACAAATCCAGGCATCATATAATTTCATCCATAAATATTTGAGCCTGAACCTTCAAAAGATTAGTTCTCTTTTGACTACAATAACACTGTCACTTCTAAAAATAACAAAAGCTCCTTCGTATCAATACATAAATTTCTACAAGTTATATCATAATTTTCTTTTTTCATTTTATTTTAATCAAGATTCACAGAAAGTCCATACATTGCAGTTGGTCTGGATGTTTCCTAAGTCTGTCTTAACATGTAAATATCTCTTTCCTCTTTTTCCCCCGTGAAACTACTTTATTAAATAAACCAGACTGTTAGGCTGTACAAACTCCACGCTACAGGTTTTCCTGATTGCTCTCCTGTGAGAGCCTCTAACACATTTATCTGCCCCTGTGTTTTCTGTAAGTTGATAGTTTAGTCAGTCAAGAGACTTGATCAGATTTGGGTCTGATGTTTGATAGGAAATCTTCCTACGGGATTTTGCATCCTTGCATCACTGGGGATATAATGTCTACCATCACGTTTGGGGAATGTTAACCATAGAAGCTCATCGTCTATTACTTCATTAGAGCAATATTCCCATTCTGTCATTCCCTAATCGTTTATTATAACATCATGTATTGAACAGCCCATCCTTTTTGCCATCATTTGTGCCAGTCCCTTAGACATGTGGGTCAATTCCCGACTCTTTTTCCTGTTCAGTTGACCTATCTGTCTGTCTTGGCACTAACGCCACATTATTTAAATTACTCCAGCTTCACACTAAACCTTTATATCTGGCAGGACCCGTCAGCATATAAGCACACACATCAAAAATAGCTATTCTTGACTCTCTATGAACGCACACGTATTTTGAAATCAGGTTATCAAGTTCCAGGGAACCCGCGCCTGTTGTTTTGGAATGGCGCTGAATTCAAATCTATGTACATGTTAATTTAGATCTATTTCCAGCCTTACGATACTGACTCTGCATACATACTAACGTGTCATCTGTCCGTTTGTTTAGGCTTTTTATATCCTCCAATGAAGTTGTATCATTTTCTCTTTAAAGTTCTCACACATCTTTTAGATTTTGTTATTGTGAGTGGTATCTTTTTAAAAACTGTATTTTCCAACTATTTGTTGCTGGCGTGCAGGAATGCAATTGATTTCTACATATAAAGTTCATTTTTAGCAGGCTTGCCAAATGATATTTTGATAGTTTATTGGTAGATTTCCTGAAGACCGTTTTCAAATGTGAGCAATGATATTTTTATGTGGGAATAATGACGATTCTGTCCTTTCTAATCCGTATATGTTCTTCCTTGTCTTATTAATTCTATTTGTCTAGTGCAATGTTGAATATCAGTGATCATAACATTTTTACTTGTTTTTGAATTGAATAGAAATTGCTTTTGCTATTTGCCACTAAATAGCGTGTTTATTGTTACTTTTTAACGTCTATACCTTATGAAACGAGATGTGTGTCTCTCTGTTCCCCGGACAACTTTCCATAAATGAGCATTCAATTTTACCACTTTCTCCCACAATTGTTGAGATGATAATAATATGGCTTTTTAAAAATATATTGCTGGACTAACTACATGAGTATTTTTTAAGGTTACACTATCTTGCTTTCCTCAGATAATCTCTACTTGGTTATAATGTTTTTGTTCTGTTTTTCATTCATTACTCTATTTGTTTTACTAATATTTTATTTAGGATTCTTGCGTCTATGCTCATTAGTCTTTTGACAGGCAATCCTAGTTGTTTCCTTGATATCAAGGTTGTACCGGCTTCATAAAATGTAGTGAGGTGATTTCCCTCTGACTCTGTCTACTATTCCTTGCAGTTTTCATAAATCTCACTTAGAAAATCGTCTGTACCTAGTAATTTTGTTTTGTCTTGTTTTCGTGGTTATAGTCTAAAATACTGTTGCAATTTTATTAATGGCTATAGACCTATTCAGGTGTCTCTTTCCTGAGTCAGTTTTATAAATTACATTTATCTAGAACATTGTTCGAACCTTTAATTTATTGTTATAAAATTCTTCATAGTGTTCTCCTATGATTTATTGTATCTGAATCTCTGTCCCCCCATTTTATTCATATTATTTATTATTTATATTATCTCTTTTTTCATGATAAATCATGCTACACGTTTATATATTTTGTTAATCTTTGTGTCAATTTAGGGTCTTGTTTATCTTCTCTGCAGCTAATTTGTTTTATAGTTAATTGATTTCTATTATTTTCTTTGTTCTCATTTTTATTGTTGTTCTTTGAGTTTACTTAGTCTCTATTTTTAGGGAATTGGATGCTCAACTCATTGATTTTCCACACCTTTAAGGAACTTTTTTCTTTCAGTATTGTCTCATACTTAAAAAAAATATATATGATGCTCTAGTTTTTTTTCTAAATTAATGAGTTATTTTGCAATCTATTTATAATTGATTTCGAATTTTATTACATTGTTATCAGAGTATATGGTCTGCATGATATTGATCTATTCCTTAGATGCTTAAAAGGGCTGATTATTCTTTACATTTTGAGTATAAGGTGCTAAACAACTTTATACTTTTGAGCATGCTAAGTGTTGTTTGAAATGTTATCTTTACTAATTTTATTTTTCATCTGCTTGACATATAAATAAGAGACAGAACATTAAAAATCTCCACGATTCTACGGTGCATCTTACAAGGGTACATGTGAAATTTACTAAATGTAGAATATAAATGTCTTAACACAATAACTATGAAAATGCCAAGAAAGCTATGTTAACCAGTTTGATGAAAATATTTCAAATTGTTTATAAAACCAGCACATTGTACTCCATGATTGCATTAATGTACACAGCTATGTTTTAATAAAAAAAAAAATCTCCACGATTGTGGACTTGCCTGTTTTGTTTTTCCTTGTAATTCCAGAAATGTTTCGTCTTATATATTTTGAGGTTGTTGGATACGCACAAGATTAGGATTCTTACGTCTTCTTGATTATTTGTTTCTTATCATTATGTAACAGCCCTCTTCATCTCTATTATTACTTTTGCTGCGAATCTGTTTTACTAGGTTTTAATATGGCTACACCGAAAATTTAGTTTTGGGTTACATTTCTCTAACATAACACTGTCTTGCTTTTGTTTTTACGGGGTTTAAAAAATTTTTTTCGGATACATAATCCTTCACAGTATGCCGTGGTATTTTCCTCCCAATCTGAGCTCCTTTGTCTTTCACTGCCAGTTACTCCACTTGCATTAATTTGGGGTACTAACGTATATTTCTACGATCTTATTTTGAACTTCCTGTTCGTCATGTTTCTTCTTTATTTATTTCTCCCCCTATTTCCTACCTTTTATTTGATCAATCATATTTATTTGTTAACTTCTCCTCTTTCTTCTCCCTCATATTTAGGAAGGTTTTTTTTTCCCTTTATTAAATCCTAACTGTGTACATTAATGCATTTATGGAGTACAGTGTGCTTATTTGATATACAATGTGGAATGCTTACATCTAACTGATTAACATAACCATCTTTCCGCTTACTTATTTGTTGTGGTAAGACATTTATACTCTATTATTAATAGTTTTGAAATGTATCATTGTATTATGCACATTAGGTAAGGTCCCCCCAAATGCCCTCCCTCCTCTCAGTCTCCCCCCTCCCTTCCCCTCCCCCTCTTCTTCCCTTCCCCTTTCTGGACTATAGTTATGTTTTACGATTCATATGAATGTGTAGGTGATTATACACTGATTTCACAGTAGTATTGAGTACATTGGATACTTCTTTTTTCATTCTCGAGATATTTTACTAAGAAGAATATGTTCTTTCTTTAAGAGTTGGAAGTTTTTATATCTACTTCTCTGCTTTCAGAGGGTATGCTTAAATTATTATAGTGCATGCTGCGATTACCAAAGCTGAAGTTAATCAATATTCATGCCCTTGTCCTAAACCTTTCAGGAATCTGATAACCACTCCCTTCCACATTGTCCATTTTATTCTCGTCCAGAAGTTTAATTCCACATTGTTTTAAAACTGCTCCAAATTAATTCCCTATTTAATATCTTGTCTTTTCACCCCAGTGCTACCGGACTTCAGTCTATACTTCTACAGCCCAGGCTTTCGAAAACATGCCTCTTTCTTTATCATGTCTGGAAGTTCATGTGTGTGTCTGTGTGTTTAAGATGATGAATAAGTCTTTTGTATTTTGAAAGTCTTGTGAAATATTTGGGCCAGCATTTCCAGAATCATTTTAAGTGAGAGAAGAAAGTGGTGTTTCATCTCAAGTTTACTCTATTGAATGGCTCTCCAAAGTTTTCTACATGAACTTAGGAAAAATATAGTTTGCTTCACTAGGGATTTTTTTTAACTTATAGAGTGTCATAGTGTATGTACTAGTCTGCGTCTTCCTTTTTCTGTCAGTAATAAGCATCTTTTCTTTTTTTTTTTTTTTTTTTTTGAGACAGAGTCTCAAGCTGTCACCCTGGGTAGAGTGCCGTGGCATCACAGCTCACAGCAACCTCCAATTCCTGGGCTCAAGCGAGTCTCTTGCCTCCGCCTGCCAAGTAGTGGGGACTACAGGCGCTCACCACAACGCCTGGCCATTTTTTGGTTGTGGCCGTCGTTGTTTGGCGGGCCCGGGCTGGATTCGAACCCGCCAGCTCAGTTGTACGTGGCTGGCGCCTTAGCCGGTTGAGCCACAGGCGCCGAGCCAATAAGCATCTTTTCTTGTCAATATCTATACATCAAACTGATTCCTTTTAATTACTGCAGGATATTGCCTACTTTGACTTTAATATAGTTTACTGAGCCATTTTCTTCCTGATGGACATATAGGTTATTTTCAGCTTTTGCTATTCTGGTGCATGCTACAGTGTAGAGACCACAGACAAGCTGCCTTAGGGATGTGTGACAGTGCTTCTTACTCCCATGTAGAAGCAAAGATACAGAATTGTCAGGTAACTGGCGAAATTTTTTTTTTTGTTCCTGGCCAAATTCCGTTTAAAGTAGATGTGCCAATTTATGTACATTTTATATACATTTTATCTTCCTTTCCTAATGTGTGAATCAATTACCCCCATCCTGCAAACACTCGCTATGTTTAAACTTGAAAAAAATTGCTAACAAGTGAAAAATGGTATCTCTCTATTTTCCTTTGCAGTTAGTTCCCTTATTATTAGTAAAAATGAAGCATCTTTTAAATATATGATTACTAGCCATTTGTACTTCCTTTTCTGTGATTGTCTGTGATTCATATCCTTTGTCCAGTTTTTATGAGATTACTGGACTTTTTGTTGGTGATTTGCAAGAGGTCTTTATTCTCAATTGTAATCCTTTGCCTATTAAATAGGTTGTTAATATTCTTAATACATTTTTGATTTTTCAGAACCTTTCGTGGTGTCATTTGTCACACAGAGTTAAGACTTAACAGGGTGGTCTATTTATGACACCTTGCATTTAAGGCTTTTGGGCTTTGCACTTTATCTAAGAAACTGATTGTAACCCAAGCTGATAACGGCGTCTCCAACATTTCTCCTGATACCATTATGCCTCAGGACTTTAATGCATTGGCAGTTTTTCCTTATGCATAATGTGAGGCAAAGAACTATTCTATTTTTTCTAAATGGAAGGCAATTGTCTCAATACCATTTGTTGAATAGTATATAGTTTCCTCAAGTATCTGACGTTGTATCTTATTTAGACTAATCTATCAATGGACAGGATATATCTGAACTTTGGTCAGTTCTACTCATTTAATTGTCTTTTCCAGGACCAACAGCACAATATTTTCATTTCTATGATATTATAAAAATATGAATCTTATAGAACAAAAGTGCATTATTTTATTTATTTATTTTTGCAGTTTTTGGCCGGGGTCAGATTTGAACCCGCCACCTCCAGTATAGGGGGCCAGCGCCCTACTCCTTTGAGCTACAGGCGCTGCCCAAGTGCATTATTTTAAATATTCATCTGACGAATTCTTATACATTTGCTTTTCTACATTAATTTTAGGATCGGCTTGTAAAATTTCACCAAAAATCCTGTTAAATTTCAATCGACATTTCGTTAATTTTAAAGATTCTTTTGGAGGAATTTGTTTAATTTTACAAATGCTTTAAGCTTTTTATTTGCTTAAGCTATTGTTAAGAATTTTTTATTTTAGTGCATTTAAGTAAGGAAATACAGTCTTCTCCCAACAATAAATATTTATTGAGTGCCTACTTAATACAGTTACCATGCTGGCAGTGAGAATTGAGTGGAGATACAGCCTCTGATTTCTTGTGGCTTATACTTCCAACCTTTTGAAAGTTATTAACATTTCCTTGGTGGGCTAGAAAAATGATCAATTCTTTAAAATGCTAAGTGGAATGTGTTAAGATTATGTATTCTATATTTGTAGATTACAGATTTTGAAATATATCTAGTAAATAACCTTATTAATGAAATTATTCATATCTTTCACATTTTTATTTCTTTTTGCCTACTTGATTTGACAAAGACGAAGCAATGCAATAATATTAAGGTATCCTATTAAGATTGTGATTTTGCCAAATTCATCTTGGTATTTCTAATAGCTTTTGCTGGTATATTGTTTTTTTCAAAATGCCGTTTATTAGATTTTTTTAATAAAGAAAATGTTAAAAAAAAAAATCCCATAATCCTACCATCAACATAATCCTCACCAGCCCCCAGTGCACACACTCACATGCACACGTGCACACACACGATTAGGAAGTTGAAATTGTACAGAACAACTGAAAACAAACACTCAAGTTTTTGGCTTCACTATCCCTCTTGCCACTGTTGACACTGTGGCAGGTTTTATCTGCAGTGATCTTCCTTCCCTCTAGCATTACTCCCCAGAGCAGTAGCAGCCCCCAAACTCTTCAGCACTGGTTGCATGGGAGACAGTTTTTCCGCAGAAGGTGTATGGGGAGCGGCTGTAAATACAGATGAAGCCTCACTTGTTGCCTGCTGCCCTGCTCCTAACAGGGCATGGAGCTGACCGGTCCACAGCCTGGGGGTTGGGGACTGCAGTGTCAGGCCTTCTGTTTGTGGGACTTCAGCAGTGCAGTGAATGTGGGCTCCATCTAATGACACAGCCTCCAGTGTCTTGGAGAAGGCGCTTTCAGAGCCAGGCCCCTGCCCATTGCCCATGCCTCTTTCCCTGGAACCAGCCTGGGAAGTTGGCCTTCCTCAGCAGTGCTTCTCAGACATTTATATCCTTACAAATCCCTCATGTTGTTGATAAAAAGCAGAGTCTGATTCGATAGGGCTGGAGCAAGAGCTGAG
Organism: Perodicticus potto; assembly: GCA_963574655.1. Lineage (NCBI taxonomy): Eukaryota > Metazoa > Chordata > Mammalia > Primates > Lorisidae > Perodicticus > Perodicticus potto. The sequence goes on along the minus strand of CAUYRH010107793.1, from coordinate 62,049 downwards.
ATTCTGCATTCCTGACAAGCTAACCAGGCTCCTGGTTCATGGGCCACACTTTGAATGGCAAGGTCCTGTCCTTAAACTGGCTGCAATTTGGAATTCCTTGGGGAGTTTTATAAAACATGGAGCCCTGGGTGCCACACCCAGCAATCTGGATGTAATTGGTATGGGTAGCAGCCTCCCCACAGAGTAGTTTAAAAGCATCCTGGGTAATTCTAAAATGCAGCAAAGTTTGAGAACGACTGTTTCAGCAAAGCTTTCTCCCTCATCTCCACGCCTGTCTTAGCTGTAGCACTGTAGTGAGGCCTGAACTGGTGCTGTGATGGAGGCTTCTGTAACCTGTTCCCCTGGGGCCACTGAGAGAACCGAGATCTCTGCCGCCCACTTTGGGTGCAGTGGTTCATGTCTGTAATCCTACCACTCTGGGAGATCGAGGCAGATAGATTGCTGGAGTTCAGGAGTTTGGGACCAGCCTGAGCAAGAGCAACACTCCATCTCTACTAAAAATAGAAAAAGTAGGTGGGCGTAGTGGAAGGTGCCTGTGGAACCAGCTATTTGAGAGGCTGAGGCAGGAGGATTGCTCAAGCCCAAGAGTTTGAGGTTTCTGTGAGTTATAACGCCATGGCACTCTACCCAGGTCAATAGACTAAAACTGTCTCAAAAAAAAAAAAAAAAAAATCTCCACCATGCACTTCTCAGCATAGAATTCCCCTTGCTCTTGGTCTGGAATGCTCCAGGCCCTGAGGAATACTTCTTACTTTGTCTTTTTCTGCAATCGTGGGGCATGCCCTGAAGTTTTATGCTCCCCCTGTTCTCCCTTCTCCTTACAGGAAGGCATTATTTTTGTCTTATGGTATTTCCCAGAGTGAGAGAGAATGAAACCGGAACATCTGGCTGTGCTGAAAGCACCCGTTGAGTAAACAGTTCTTGCCCCATCTCTACTTTCTAAATTGGGTGACCCTTCCCAGGAGCTATCCTCCATCAGCCAGCATCTCTCCCAGCCTGCCTCCACCTGCTGTTATCCTGCCATTGACCTCTCTCCTCCCACTTTCGTCTGTCTTGTCTGTGCAGAGCCGTCCCTTAGAAAGAGTGGTCCTCAAAGTGGGGTCCCTGGGCAGTGGCCTCAGTGTCATCTGGGAATTGGTTAGAAATTCAAAATTATTAAGGACCACCCCAGACCTTCTGAAGCAGGAACTGCCGGAGGGGGAGCCCAGCGATGTGTTTTATCAAGGCCCCCAGGTGATTCTGAGAAGCTGAGAAGCTGTGCCGGAGAGCCCAGATGCTGACGGATTGTGGTATTTGAGCATCGCTGCTGTAAGCGGGTAAATCCAGCATGCGGCAGAGCGAAGAGCCACCACCTCAGAGTCCTCGATGCTTACATTCACCCGGCCATGCATTGCTCGGGGACCAAGTAACACCTCCGTCCCCATCGCAGTGAAACTCACCAAGTGATGCGTCTGGTTCTCCACGCAGATCTGCCTCTTCTCTCGCAAATTTGTCTGGATTTTCTGTAACTCCTTAGAGTGGATGCACGGTCTCCAAGGGGGGGGTTCACACTTGCTCCAATGAGACTCTGTGCATGTGCCTACGTGCCAGTGTGTAAGAGAGGTATGTGTGTGGGGTGGTAAGAGGACATCTGTGAGTGTGTGTGTGTGTGTGTGTGTGAGAGGTGTCCTGGCTACGGTTCCCTTGGGAAACATCATTCTATTCTCCCTGAGATCTTGCTTCTCTTCCTTAGTGAATTCCTGGGGTCCTAGTCACCATCCCTGCTCTACTGACAGCTAAGACATGGCCCTGCCCCAATGCTGTGTCTACGTTCCCCTTTCTTGCACAGCCATTCTGCCTTCAAGATCACATTTGCCATTTCATCTCTATTCAGCCCTTTCCCAAGATCTCAATGTTTCTCTTAAGAAAATCTTTCTCTTCTCCACCTTAGCGGGGCTGTTTTTAATTCTGTTTCCTTTCTTCCACTGCTCTCGTTTTGCTAGTCTGAGGCAACTTTTCTCTTGATATCCTGGACAACTTGGTTCTTAGAGACAGAGTCCTTCAAGAACAGCCTTCGTTGACTCTTTTTGTTACATTTAGGTTTTCAGTACCATGGCTGAGTTCTTCTACGAACCTCTCCTTATAACACATTCCCTATTCCTTTCCATTTGTAGTTAATAAAATATACTATTCTTCTGAGAGTGGAGCCCCACGTTGGATCTCCCAAATGTAAGGCTGTGATTATTTCAGAGCCAACTTTCATCCACGTGGTGGAGTATGTGACCCATGAGAGCTGTAGTGAAGCCACATAAATTCACAGCTTTCCTTAGCCCCAGACCACAGGACAACATGGAGAGGTGTGGAATTTTGGCAGCCTACCTACACTGCCACCCTTGGCCTCACACGAACAACACAACAATGCATGCTCACACGTGGTATTGGACAGCACGGAACTTGGATGCAGTATAAATTTTATCAAAAAATAGTAAAAGCAATAATTGTTTCTCCCTTAATGTCTAAAAGGTCTATGTGGTAGGTTGAATAATGGGTTCCCAACGATGTCCATGTCTTGGTCTCTGGAACCCATGGCTATATTACCATACATGGTACAAGGGACACTGCAGATGTGATTAAATGAAGGAACTTGAGTTGGGAGATTATGCTGTATTAGCTCAGTGGGCCCTAAATGTGATCACAAGGGTCTTTATAAGGAGGAAGAAGGAGATTGGGGTAAAGAAAAGTTGATATACCAGCAGAATCAGAGAAAGAGATTGGAAGGTGCCATGTTGCTGGCTTTGAGATGAAGGAAGGAGTCACCAGCCAAAGAATGCAGAGAGAGGGCTTCTTGGAGCTAGAAAAGGCAGCGAAATCAATTATCCCCTGCAGCCTCTGGAGGGAGCACAGCCATGCTTAAACCTTGATTTTGACTCATTGAAACCCATTCTAGACTTCTGACCTCCGGAACTATAAGCTATGAAATTTATATTGTCTTAAGGTATTCGGTGTGTGGGAACTCATTACAATAGCAATAAGAAATTAATAGAGTCCACTGATGTCCCGTGGCCTGCTGGGATCTGCCAAGAACCTCATGCCCACGCTGGTACAGATGCCGTGTAGCCCTTAGCCTAAAGCCTAGGTGGACTGGCACAGCCTGCTTTTGCTCGAGCCCGTGTCTATAAAAAGAGCAACTTGCCAATAGAAAAAATATGATGGCCTGGTCCAACCAACAGCCTCAGTTCCTGAGTATTAATTTGCTCCCCAGATTCCGCCACTTGTCACTAGTCACTAGGCCCAATATATTAGATATGAACACTTCCCTGAATGAGAGGACTTAGCCACCCAAATTGGTGCCTTCTTCCCCCTAGGGATCAATCCTGCCCTTGTACAGTTATGATTTAGAGGGGATCAGATTGGATGTTTCCCATGGACAGTTGGCTCCTGAGAATGGAGGGGGAAGGGAGTGAGTTACCCAGGCCCAGTTCCTCACTCCAAACTCACCTACCAACAGGTCATGCCCCCTTCCGAGAACCGAGAGGGCGAAAGCCAGAGGTGTTACACCAATGGGGCCCCCTCCTCATGGAGGGGGTACACCAGCAGGGGGACAGTGGGTTTCTTTCAGCATATTTATTGAACACTATGCACCAAGCAGCAAGCCCAAAGCTCCATATAACCTACCCCATTTCATCCCCACCAATGGGAGATGGTGGACTTAGACACCCAAAGTGGTGCTAATTCACAGTAGGGGGATGGAGTCTATTCATAGTATCGCTGAGTACCATACTGAAACCCACAGAAATAAAGTAATTTGCAACAGCTGCCAAAATCATTTTGTGACCACAACCAACTCATTCAGTGGGTATCTGCTATGTTCTTGAGTTGACCCCTGGTGACACTTCCTCCATAAGCAAGGGCAGTGCTGTGGTTGAGTGCTAGTGGACTCTGGCAGGATGGGGCGGGTGGCTTTTCTCCATCTATTTCCCATTTGCCATAGAGCCCCCCATTGATCTGCACCTGCTCTTTGACATCATTGCTCATTTGGAGCTTTGCAAGGCAGGCAGGCACCAGACTGGGGAGCTAACCCGAGAGCAAACCATCTCCACATGTCAATTCTGAGTAATTCAGGAAGGTCAGCCTCAAATGATGCAACTAGAAACAAAGTCTTATTTTAGAAAAATAGATCTGACATCATTACAGCCCTGCTGAAAACCTATGTCTCTAAGTTGCTCTTGGAGAAAGTTCCGACTGTCTAAGATAGTCTGTGAGGCCCTGCTGAGTCTGGTTCACATTCACCTTGCTAGCTTCCTTTTAAGCTGCCTTTCAATTTCTTTTTTTTTTTAATTGAATGTTTAAATTTTTACCAAAGAGTACGTGCATGTACATGGTTCAGAGAGTCAAACAGCTACACAAAGCTTATAACAAAAACAATGGTCCCTGCTACAACCTCAGTTTCCTTTCCCCTGAGACAACCACTTTCAAGTCTTTTAGTGATCTCTTTTGCGATTTACCTTTGTATTTCAAAATAACTGTTTACTCTGCCAGTTTCACATTTTTAAAGAAAAATCTGTTGACTTTTCCTTCTCTTATGCCACACCACATACTTCCCCTCTTTCCATCCTTCCAAAGTAGTTACAGCACAATTTTTGCTAATTGAGTTTTCAATATTTATATATAATTAGGACTATGTAAATATTGACCATAGTTGAGCCATGTAGTATACTACTAATACATTCTTCTCTTGTACAACTTTTGTTTTTCTCAGAGTTAATAATCACTTTGGGTTTTTTTTCCCATTTGCTTAGTTTTTATTCCAACTTTTCCGTTTCTGTTGGATCTCATTTTCCGGATTTCATGCTTTTCTCTTTTCTTGGTTTTTCTCCCTCATTTGGCTATCACATGTCTTCTAATAGCATTCTGAGACAGAATGCATAGAACTGACTTTATCTTTCATGTCTGAAGTGTGTTTATTCTCTCTAAGTAATTGATAGGTGAAATTCAGAATTCTTATTTGGAAATAATTTTACCTTAAACTTTTCATGTCTTTCTAGCTTTCAGAGTTGCTATTGGGAAGTTCAATATTATTCTGGTTCCCAATTCTTTATATGTAATTATTTTCCTTTCTGGAAGTTTCTAATATCTTCTCTTTATATTCCTGTTGTTCTGAAATTTTACAATGATATGCTTAAGTGCGGGCCTAGAGTGTTCCTATTCAACCAGGGAATTGGTATCCTTCAATTCTGGGAAATTTTCTTGTGTTATTTTTTGATCTTGTTCTCTTTTCTGTTTTATCTTCTCTTTTTCTAGAACACTTATTAGCATCATCCTAGACCTCCTGAATTTATTCATTTCTTCTTCTTGCTCGCTGATGATTTGGATGTTAGATCTCCCAGATTGATTATCTAATTTTGTCCTATTTTATTTTTTATTTTTAAAAATTATCTCTGTCTTTAAGTTTTTATTTCAATTTCTGAGTTATCTTAACTTTACTTTCCATCTGGTTCATGGTCTCCCAACATTTCCTTTTAACATATTAACTGCCATGTGAGCTGTATTTAACTCATGCTACTTTTTAGCCCAGACCCTCATGAAGCTCTGAAACCTCTGCTCATTATTTTCACTGTCAGTTGGCACATATCCTATCCTCCACCTCCCGTCCCCCTGCTCCAGCCACCCACCCAAGCATGACACACGTGCTAGACTGTGTTCTCCAATTACCATAACTTCTAATTGTGCATTTTGCCTTAAATGTTTGCCTGACGGCTCTCTGAACAAAATTGAGATGATGGTTTGCAGCGACATGACATTGTTACACAAACTTAGGGGGTATGATTTAGAAGGTGTCCAGGACCACCCATGGTCCACTCCAGACACTACTAAATACCTGTAGAATGACAAAAGACTCAGTGCTCAGAAACAAATTCAATAAGTAAGCCATGAATCAGATACAACTTATGTGTCATGCAGTGTGAAAATTGATTCTAGCACCATGTGAGTTGCATATAACTCACACCAAAAAAAAACAGTAAAAATAACTAATTTTTCATTAAATTAGAAAGGATCATTTTGTTTTTGAAGTTTTTTGGGGTGGGAGACAGAGTCTCACTATGTTGCCCTTGGTAGAATGCCGTGGTGTCACAGCTCACAGCAACCTCCAACTCCTGGGCTCAAGCGATTCTCCTGCCTCCACATCCCAAGTAGCTGGGACTACAGGCACCTGCCACAACACCCAGCTATTTTTCATTGCAGTTGTCATTGCTTAGCAGGCCCGTGTCAGGTTCGAACCCATCAGCCTTGGTATATGTGGCTGCACCATAACCCACTGTGCCATGGGTGCCAAGCCTGTTTTCAAAGTTTTTTCTATTTTTATAATAAAATACTGTGGCCTGGAGGAAAAAGCTATTTTTTCTAATGTGGCAGTCAATATGTTAAATGTACATATATCTACATAAAACATTTGAATATTATTATTTTAGGACTGCAATACCTTCTCTTATCTTTCAGAGGATATTATTTGTAGGTATTTATTTAAATATATTATCTATTTTTTTCCTCCTAGTTTCCCTTTTCTATTTTCCTTAATCTTTGGTCTCTTTTATTCCAGAGTTTACCACAAACATTTGGTGATTCTTGACTATCACTCATACTTTAAAATGTGGCATAAAGAGCTTACTAGAAACTCTATGTGCATGGGCAAAGCTCACCCCAGGGGGGTCAGGCAGAGACTAGCCATTTCACTGGAGAACCTCAGATGATGGTCTCTGTAGACCTCCTTCCTTATCACAGGCAGTTTCCCCAGGGGAAAAAAAATTCTCCAATCTCCTGACCTGGAGCAGGAAGACGACAGCCCTCAGCTCAACTACCAGCCTCCTGTAAGCCACAAGGGATTTACACCTTTAATTCTTTCACTTGTCATCCTCCCAGTTTTAGTCTGGGTCTCACTTTTTCCTTAGCTAATGCTCAAATCTGGAGCCTGCCCCCACCCCAGTCAACTTCTCAAAGGGTCAGTATCTCATCATCTGCTGCAGTGAGGGGTATGCTTGCCACCCCCACACGATAAATGAGGCTTTAACCTGTGGTCTCCTGTTGCTCCCTGAGCCTGAGCCTTCTCTGGGTCCCTGGGGCCAGTTGCTTTCTTCCTGGCTGGCTCCCTTCCTGCAGCCTCAGTGTCCAGCTGTCACTGCTCTCCAAGTTTGTTACCATTATCCATCCACTTTCCAGTTTCCAAAATTTTGTTACTATTGCTCTGATTTTTTCCCCCTCTCCTATTCTCTTTATACTGTGGGTGTAGACATTTGTAAATTCCATTGAGGTTCATTTTGGTGAGATTTCAGGAATGAGCAGAAATAAACACATCTCAACCAGCCATTTTACCTAAAGTTCCTGACCTCTGTACCTGGTTTTCTTTGCATCAGCCATATCCCCTTCCCCTCTGACTCCTAAACTTCCTGTGTCTTTGCACATGCTGTTCCCCCTCCCAGGACCCCTCCCCTCTTTTCACCTGCTCTCTACCTGCTGACATGACTTATCCACACATGCCAATTTAAACGTCCCTCCCATCCCTGCCGACCGGCTTCCCCCATCATAGCCCCAGCTACTTAAAGCAATTGCAGTGTCTATTGTGACACAAACCCGACTCGGGAGGTTTTCAGAAAAAGAAGAGGGGCTTCCTTCCTTTGCTCCGTAGGGGAAGCCCCTCAGGCTTGCCATAGCTTCTCCCGCCTTCTGAACACATCACGGCTGCCTGAGCAGCCGAGCCCATCCCTGTCTTCCAGCCGGCCAGGAGTGGAAGGTCAGCTGAAACATGACCTTTCCTTTGACCTCTCAGCCTCCCCACTCCTCCACGGTTCTGTAGTCACACTCTTTCTCTACCTCTGTCACTTTCCTCTGTGTGTCTCTTTGTCTCCATCTTGGGGTCTCTCTCGCTTTCTCTCTTCTGGCCCCTCTCTCTCTTCCTGCCTTCTCTCCTATTCTCTCTCTTCCTGTCCACCCACCGCATGTCCCCTTTGTCTTTCTCCACATCCCTCCCGCGTCCTCTCCAGCTCTGGCTCTGAGACCCTCCCTCTCTCCCTTTAGAAGGCTCCTGTGCAGCCTTCCCCTGCCCCCCTTCTGGTGCACGGTTGGAGGGACCTTTCTGCAGCACAGCCCAGGTGTGGTGTGGCCTGGCGGCCGGACGGACCGCCTGCTGTCTAACACTCTTGTAAGGTTACTATTTATCTAGTGCAACCAAAGTTGGCACACACATCTGGCGCCTGGTACTTAGTGCAATTATTTATGATTTCCACCAAGATTTAAAAGCTCATCGCCGGCCTTGTAATGCAGTAACTGATTGCGCTACTAATGTAATTAAGAAAAGATTATGATGTCCACGTGGCGTACCAGATGGTGGCATTCATAGTAATCGGCGTGCACAACTGGCAGACAACTGCACAAGGGCAGCCGAGCAGAGGCAGCTGGAGACCAGCGTCTTCCTCCAGTCACTCAGAAAGAAGAGGAGGCTGCCGGGAGGCCGGACAGTGCAGAGTGGGCAGGGGTGGGAGGGAGCAGGACCCGAGGAAAGGGGGTGTCTGGCTCCCCAGTCTGCCACTCCTAAGTGGGCTCCTTGTTACTGCTCCCACAAGTACCTATGTGCTGATAAAGTTTTGCTCATACGCACAAAGGTAGGGGTGGACCCCAATACACGGAGACTTCCATAAGTAAGGGACTTGTCTTTTCACGTATTCAAAAAGTGCCTGGTTGTGCTAAGCCCTGAGAATAAAATACTAAATAAAACAGCAGTGATCTCCTTCCTCGTGGAACCCAAAATACTAGAGAAAGATAAAGCATTGATCAGATAACCCCAAGAACGAATGGAAAATCGAATCGCATCGATGCTCCAGACAAAGGTGGGTGGTGTCATTTGGGCTCCCATGGGGCATTTGAGCTGGTCAGGGCATTCCAGGGAGGCTTCTCTGAGGTGTGCTCTGAAGACTGAGTAAGAGCTCACAGGTGATGCAAAAAAAAAAAAAAGGTGCTTCAGCAGGAGGAACACGGGCAGAGGCCCCAGGGTTGGAGGAAGCATAGCAGATCCACAAGCCTAAGAAAAGGCCAGAGACCAAGAATCGCCAGGACAGACATGAAGAACAAAAACACAACTGTATGCCAAGACTTCTAAGAAAGCTTTGGTAATGAAGTCCGTGTGGGTAACAGGGATATTCAAACCGGCCATGGAACAGAGGAGAGAGTCTAGAGACAGGCCCACACATATACGATTTCTGTATTTACGACTAAGGCAACACCACAGTCTGATGCGAAAGGACAGTCTTTTTTATGGTGCCGAATATACAGTTAAAAAAAGAGTATCTTTTTTTTTTTTTTTTTTGAGACACAGCCTCAAGCTGTCACCCTGGGTAGGCATCACAGCTCACAGCAACCTCCAATTCCTGGGCTCAAGTGAGTCTCTTGACTTCGCCTCCCAAGTATCTGGGACTATAGGCGCCTGCCACAACGCCCAGCCATTTTTTGGTTGCAGCCATTATTGTTGTTTGGTGGCCCTGCGCTGGATTCGAACCCACCAGCTCAAGTGTACATGGCTGGCGCCTTAGCCCATTGAGCCACAGGCACCAAGCCAAAAAAAGAGTATCTTGACTCCAGCCTCATATTACACACAAGAACCAATCCCAGAGTATCGGCAGAACTAAAATGGGAAAGGTAGAACAATAAAGCTTTTGAGAGAAAAACAGAATGATTCTATGACCTTGGAGTAAGCACATATGCCTTAGATGGCTCACAAAAAAGTTAACTATATGAAAAAAATCATCAGTCAAACATACTGAAATGATAAAATTGTATTCCTAAGACTCCAGCAAGAGAGTGAAAAACTAAAGAAGTGGGAAGATATTCCGAGCTCATGTATTTTAACAAAGAACTTGGTTTCATAAGATATAAAAAAAAATCTCTACAAATCAATAAGAACAAAGCTGATGACTCAATTTTTTTTTTAAATGGGAGAAAAAAAGCTTTAACAGGCACCTAACAGAAGAAGATATTCAAAAGGCCAGTAAACACGACAAGGCACTGGACTTCATTATTCATCAGAGAAATGCAAACTAAAATCTCAACTAGACACCCACCACCCAGAATGATAGCAACAATTAAAAAGACAAAATATTGAATGTTGGAAGGAGGTAGAGAACATGACCTCTCATGCACTGCAGGCAACCGTGTGGCATTATCTGCTAAAGCTGGATGGTGCATATCCCATGGCCCAGCAATTCCGCTCCTGGGTATGTACCACGCTAAGTGTTCACCACAGACGTGTGCTAACACGGGCATAGTTGCACTACCTAGAATAGTCAAAAACTCAGAACTACCTTCATGACCACAGATAGTAGAAAGGATCAGTTTACCAAGACAGATGAATCGTGGTATTTCCATGCATTAGAATGCTATATAACAATGTAAGTAAACAAATTACAATAAGATCTGACCCTGCAGGACCTTGGAAAAGTTGGTCCCCAAAGATGCCGTGTACAAGGGCAAGTGGGACTGGGGCTGACTGAGAGCTGGCAGAGACAGCTATCTACTCCTAGACCCTCCAATCTTAATCCTATGCACAGATTGCCCAGAACCCCAGGGTCTGGCCATGAGGCAAGAGATCAGAGGGGTCCTGACTGGAGAATTCAAAAAGATGGCCTCACCCTAAACCTGTGTCATATGGGGTCTTTAGCTCAGCTACCTGTGTACACAGGGCTCCACCTCTTAAGTATAAACAGATAACCAAGTTTTTAATTGCCCACCTCTTAAGTATAAACAGATAACCAAGATAAAATGAAGAACTCAAAACATGTAAACAGAAAAAAATGACCCCAGAGGAAATAAAGATAACATAAGAAATAGAACCATGTTTCAAAAAAATCAATTTGTATGCTCAGAAAAATTAAAGATGAGAAACAGACTATACTGCACTGTCTATGAAAAAAGGAATCATCAAATAATGAGAGAGAACTCTGAGAAATTAAAAATGAAATTTCTAAAATAATAATTCAATAGAATTCATAGATAAATTTAAGGGGTCCTCCCAGAAGAAAAGACCAAGATAAAAGAGGCAGAAAATACAAGAAGAAAATAAGAAAGGATTTATTTAGGGGATTCAATAGCTGACTAACGGTAGTTCCAGGAAAAAAAATAATTTTAAAAAAGGAGTGGGAGGAAAAAATGAACAAACACAAAATTCAAGAAATTTTCTCACAGCTCAACAGTGCAAATCTCCAGAATAAGAGAGAAATACTGAATGCTTACAATGAAATGGACACAAAATGATCCACATATAGACACATCAGGAAATGTCAGAACACCAAAGTAAAGAGGCAATCTTGAAAGTTTCAAGAAAGAAAAAGATATAGGTTATGTATAAAGAACTGAGTACCAAAGTGGCTTCAAATTTTTCAGCAGTAACGCAATATTTTCAACATCATCAAAATTCTGAAAGACATAGTTTCCAACTAGAATTGATATGCCCAGCCAAACTACTGATCAATGTGAGGTTAAAAATGCGAGGCTCAGAAAATTTACTTCCAGTTCACCCTTTTTAAGGGAAAGCACTTGAGAATGTGCTCCAGCAAAATGAGGGCCAAGGAAAAGGAACACATGAGATTCAAGAAACAACGGACCAACCCAGGAAAACAGCAGAGAAATCCCTGAAGAGAAGCAATGCAGCAGCTCCAAGGAGGAGCCAGTCCATGGACATCCTTGGAAAGGGAGGATGGAATAAAATACAGAATTGGATGCAGAGGCTAGAAACAAATGAAGGTATGATAATGGCAAATATGATAAGGAGAAAAGGGCAGGTAGACATTCCAGGGGACGAGAGGAATAGTATTCAAAAAAGAAAATATAATCATAATGCACTACTTGGCCCTGCAATGAACAGTGTTTAAATCGTGGGGGGAGGGGGGTTTGTGGTGTTAAACACGGTATTTTGCTAAACTCTCACCTATCATAGCAGGAATGCAATGACTAATATCAAAATTACAAAAATCGAGAAACAGAAGTGCATGCGTGGTACAGGAAGTTGTCAGAGACACTGTAAATAGTAGCCAAAGCCACTGAACGTAACCCCTAGGAGGAGGGCTAGGGAGTTGGGTGGATGTGGGGCAGAAAGACATCGTTTTTAACCAACACATATAATAGGTTGATGTACTTTTTTGATATCACACTCTCACCCTGCCTGCAGAGTGGAAATCTGACTAGAGCAGGTCAAGAGTGGGTGTGGGGACACCGGTTAGGAGAATATCACAGCCATGCAGTCAGGAATCGAAGATGTATTGGACTAGATTGCTGGGGGAGGCGGATGAGGACAAGATGAGGAAACGCCGTCAGGAGAGCAGATCGACAGGCCTTGCTGGTGGGTTGGGTGAAGGGAAGGTGAGAGTGACAGGGTCCAGGGATGACACCTCGTTTCCTGCTTGTGGATATGGCTGGACACTGGGGCCATCTCCTGAGAATCCTGGTGGAGAAGCAAGTTGTTAGGAGGAACAGGGCCCGCAAGCCCCTGGGTCTGTGGCTGAGGCCGGGCAGACACTGCCAACCTGCAGCATCCCTTTGGCAGGGATGCAGGTTTTTTACTTGATCGTAATTAAACACTGGCCTCAGAGGGGAGCCAGTCAATTCCAGCTGTGCTAATTACCAGGCTGGGAGCAACCCAGGAGCAGGTCCGTGTTTGGCCCATCTCTGGGCTCCTTGCTAGGGCCAGGTGTCCAGTAGGCACCAATGAATCTGTGTAGGCGGCAGCAAGGGAAGAAAACCCAGACCCACCTGGGATAGCTACAAAATGAGAACATTATTGGGCCCATGCAGTGATCCAGCCATGTACCTGGGCCACTGAAATGGAAAATTGCAGATTACCTCCAACCTTAGTTCCACCATGCCTGGATGAGACGGTAAGTGTCTCTATGGTCTTTGTGCTCATAATTCCAGGAGAGCCCAGGCCTCTCCTAAGCTGTTGGTAAAAACCCAAGAAATGACCTTGGACAAATGCCTTAAAGTCTATAGTCCTCAGTCTCTTTCTCTGTGAAATGGGTCATGTAATATTAATAGCGTCAACCTCAGAGTGCTGTGGTAAAGATTAGGTGAAATCACGAGTATAAGCTTCTCAGAATAAAGTAAGTGATCAAGAAAAGACATATTCATCTTTAAAAGTATGGAGACGGAATTTCTGGATCACAGTCTGACCTTCGCCTACTGCCAAATACCCATCAAGCACTGGCTGTCCTGAGGAGACGAGTACCCTGGGCCAGCCAGAACTTTCTGGGTTTGGCAAGTGATTAGGCCCGTGGGCATTTTTCCAACCTCAGTGTCCTGTTGATAAAGTTTCTCAAGAAAGGGTGGAGAATCATAGACATGCCTTCTGAGGATTTATCTATGGATGCTTGCTAAAGGACAAGAGAGAAAAAGTACATAATAGTATTTATAACAATGAAAATTGGAAATAATCTACATGTCTAATAGAAAAGATATTTTTTAAAAAAATAAAGTGGGTTTGATGTATAAAATGTTAGGAATCCATATAAAAGTGTCTGCATTTTCTGAAAATGACGATGACATATCTGTATGGAAGTAGAAATATGTTTATGGTATATTAAAAATCCTGTTATTGGTGGCACCTGTGGCTCAAAGGAGTGGGGTGCCAGCCCCATATGCCAGAGGTAGTGGGTTCAAACCCACCCCCAGTGAAAAAATGCAAATAATAATAAATAAATAAATAAGTTTTTTTTAAAATCCTGTTATCAAAAACTATAGTATTATAAAATGACTTTTTTCTTCATTGGGTGTATACCTAGCAGTGGGGTTGGTGGATCAAACGTAGGTCTACTTTAAGTTCTTTGACATATCTCCATAAAATGTTCCTTGGAAGTTGTACTAGTTTGAAGTTCCACCAGTCATGTATAACAGTTCCTTTCTCTCCGGCTCCACACCAGCATCTGTTGTTTTGGGACTTTTTAATATGAACCATTCTCATTGGCGTTAGGTGATATCTCAATGTGGTTTTGATTTGTATTTCCCTAATGATTAGAAAGGTTGAGCATTTTTCATGACTTGCTTGGCCATGAACATATCTTCATTTGAAAAATTTCTGTTCATGTCTTTCTCCTGCTTTTTAATGGGGTTGGTTGGTTGTTTCTTGCTGATTTGCTTGAATTCTTTGTAGATTCTGGTTATCAGTCCTTTATTAGATGTATAGCAAGCGAATATTTTCTCCTATTCTGTGAATTATCTATTTGCTCTTTTTGTTGTGTTCTTGGCTGTGCTGAAGCTTTCGAAGTTGCTCAGATCCCATTTATTTATTTTTGTTGTTGCTATGGTTGCTTTTGGGATCTTCTTCATGATTTCTTTGCCTAGGTGTTTATATATTCCAACATTTTCTTCTAGCATTATTATGGTTTCCTACATCCAAACATTTATACAATACAATTCACAATTGTAAAGATGTGGAAACAACCCAAGTGCTGCCAATACATGAATGGATTAATAGAATATGATATATGCCTACCATGGAGTACTACTCAGCCATTTAAAAGATGGCAGTCTATTATCTTTTGCAACAACCTGGATGAATCTGGCAACTTTTCTTCTAAGTGAAACATCACAAGAAACAAACACTTGTACTCAATACCAAATTGGAACTAATCAATCCATACTTGAGTGCACGTATGGAGGTAAATCTCAATGAAAATCAAGCTGGGGGAGAGGGTGGGGAAGTGGGTAATTTTACACTATCTGAGTAAAGGACACACTTAAAACTGTGACTAAATCTGTACAAAAACAAGGTATGTAAATAAGAGGTATCTAATATTCTGATAGTTTTTAAAAAACTGTAGTAATAGAAGCCCATTTTGGTGTATATGTTGAATACATATAAATATGTGTATATGTATACCACATTTCAGATGTATTTAAATATGTATAACATATGTAAGAAAGCATATACATGTGTATATCTGTGTGTGCATGTATATGTATACTTAGAAGATGGGAAATAGTCTGTAAATAAGTAGAATAAAAGGTTAGCATTTGAAATGGTTATCACTTGGTGGTGGAATTTCAGGTGTAATTTGTTTTCTTCTTTATAGTTTTATGCATTGTCTGAAAAAGAATTTCAATGTGTATATACTAATTTTTTTCACTGTTTAAAAATAAAATAGTTTTGGCTGGGCATGGTGGTTCACACCTGTAACCCTGGCATGCTAGGATTCTGAGGCAGTGAATCACTTGAGCTCAGAAGTTTGACACCAGCCTGAGCAAAAGTGAGAGCACGTCTCCACCAAAAATAGAAAAACTACCCAGGTGTGATGGCATGCACCTGTAGTCCCAGCTGCTCAGGAGTTTGAGGCAAGAGGATTGCTCAAGCCCAGGAGTTGGAGGTTGCAGTGAGCAATGATGCTATGGCACTCTACCCAGGATGACAGAGTGAGACTCTGTCTCAAAAAAAAAAAAAAAAAAGTAAAATAAAATTTTAGACATTGAAACAGCATTGACAATGTAATGATATACCATGAAACTACCAATGAGCTTAAGACATATAGTACTTTTATTGAGAGAAGAATTATTTTGTTATTTCAAGATGTATATTCCTTATTATAATTCAAACAATACAAAAATGTATAAAATAGTCTCTAGCCCATCCCAATTTCATTGAATTATGAAAATTTATTTAAAGATTTAAAATGTAATATGAAGAATTAAAACATATACACCATATTTTGTATGGAAAAACAATATAAAAATGTTAATTTTTCAAACACTAATGTATAAATGTAATGTAATTTTGATTGTAGTACCATTTTAATTGGATGAAATAATCATAAAGTTCATGTCTAAGAATTGTCAAAAATAAATTTAAAGTAGGAAGTCTCCCTAGCCTTACAATATGCTATAAAGTCATCAGAATCCAACAATGTGGGATTGGCATAGGATTATTGAATTTACAGAAAACTTTGGAACAGGATAAAGAGCCCAGAAATATGTCCTAGTATTATGGATATGAGAATTTAATACATAATAAATAGTTTACCTCTGTAGGGCAAAAAAAAATGTTAAATAATGCTGGCAAAAAGTAGCTATCCATTTCTAACAAAACAAAGTTGGATCTCACCTCACATCACATTAAAAAAACAAGCTCTGATGGATTTGTCTCTCTCTTTCTCTTTTTTTTTTTTTTTAATTATTAAATTATAGCTGTGTACATTAGTGCAGTCAAGGGGTACAATATGCAGGTCTCACACACAATCTGAGATCTTTTATAACTATTAACCAACCTGTCCTCATTCCCTCCTCCTCTTTATCCTTCCCAGTCTTCAGTAACCACTATCCTATTCTCTACTTCTATTCTTTCATGAGATCAATTTATTTAGTTTTAGCATATGAGAACATGTGGTATTTATCTTTCTATGCCTGGCTTACTTTACTTAACAGAATGTCCTACAGGCTCATCTATGTTGCAATAAATGACAAGATTTAATTTTGTTTTGTGGCTGAATAGTATTCCATTGTGTATTCAAGGCCCATTTCTTTATTCCTTCTATTGATGGACACTTATATTGAATCCATATTTTGGCTATTGTGAATAGTGTTGCAATAAACACAGTGTGCAGATACCTCTTCAATATACTGATTTTCTTTCTTCTAAATAAACACCCAGTAGTGGGATTGGTAGATCATATGATAGTTTTATTTTTAGTTTTTTGAGAGACCTCCACATTGTTTTCCACAATGGCTGTACTAATTTACATTCCCAATAACAATATAAGAGTTCCCTTTTCTCCACATCCCAGCCAACATTTGTTATCTTTTGTCTCTTTGATAATAGCCACTCTAACTGGGGTGAGATGATATCTCATTGTAATTTTGATTTGCATTTCCCTGATGATTAGTGATAAGCAGTTTTTGATATATTACTTGGCCATTTGTATGTCTCCTTTTGAGAGATGTTTATTCAGATCCTTTACTCATTTTTAAATCAGACATTTTATTTTTCCTGTTCAGTTGTTTGAGTGTTTTGTATGTTATGGACATCACTCCCTTGTCAGATGAATACTATATTTTCTCCCATTCCATATGTTGTCTCTTCATGCTTTTCACTGTTTTCTTTGCTATGCAGTTTTTTAGTTTGTTATAGACCCATTTGTCTATTTCTTTATATTGTTGCTTATGCTTTTGAAGTCTTACTCATAAAATCTTTGCATGGAACAATGTCCTGAAGTGTTTTTCTGAACTTCTAGCAATTTTATACTTTCAGGTTTTACATTTGAGTAGATTTTTGTACATGATAAGAGACATGAATCTACCTATGGATATCAAATTTTCCTAGCACCATTTATTGAAGTGATTGTCCTTTCTTCTTTGGTTACTTTGTTGAAAAATCAGGTGGCTACAAATAAGTGAGTTTATTTCTGGGTGTTCTGTTCTGTTGCACTGGCCATGTATCTGTTTATATACCAATAATATGCTGTTTGGTTTATATAACTTTATAAATTTTTTGAAGTTAGGTTGTGTAATGTCTCTGGTACTTTCTTTTTGTTCAGTATTGCATTGACTACGTAGGGTCTCTTGACATTCCATACAAATTTTGAAATTATTTTTGCATTTTTGTGAAGAATGCAATTGGCATTTTGATACAAATTGCATTGAGGGTATGGGTTACTTTTGAGTAGTATGGTCATTTTAATAACATTAATTCTTCTAATCCATGAGCATGGAATGTCTCCATTTTTATGTGACTTCTTCAAATTCTTTCATCAGTGTTTTGTAATTTTCATGGCAAAGATGTTTCACTTCTTGGTTAAGTTTATGCCTAGGGGATTTCTGTTTTCAAAATGGCAGTGTGAAAGCCAGCTAGCTTCACTTCTACTTACTGAAAACCCAAAACAAACATAGTACTCAGATCTTTATCAAAAAAACCCAGAGCTTGAGTATGAGGATAAGACAATTCCTAGGGACATACAAAAATGGAAAAACTCTGAGCAGATAGTTCCATATCTATGATGTCCTTCTCCCCATTCTGCCCAGCACAAAGCATAGGGAATGTCTCCCCCCAACTCACTGATTCTATAATGGAGAATATGAAACTGAGGTGGTCAACCAGCTTCCCTACCTTCTTGGGTTCCCTGGCAGAAGACCTACCCTTGCCTTAACCCACAAGAAGTATTGTGAATGCCTGAAGGGAGATATATCCTTGAGGACAGGAAGAGACAAAGAGGGGAGGAAGAACTATCATTCCAGCCTTGAGACTTTTCTTTGTAACTCAGCTGAAGTAAATGCCAAATCAGCAATAGTATGATGCAGGAGGTATGTTCTGGACATGAACCCCAACACAGCCTTTCTGTACTGCCAGAATAACATCCTTTGGACCACCCCCATTTGGGAAAGGAAGCATTCCTACCATTTATTAGAGCCAAAAATCTCTAGAGCCAAAAAGATTAACTAAGCAAATGCATTCAATAAAAACCAAAACAAGCCAGATAGAGAAAACGGGAATAAAAAAACTAATACTTCAATGAAAGGACATAGATATATACCCACAAGAAACAATAGCAACAGTAACTGCTGACATCCCCAAAGGAAGAAGGGAAAATCCAGTAACTGACCCTAACAAGATGGTGATTTCTAAATTTTCGGACTGAGAATTCAAAATAGCCATTTTAAGGAAACTCAGTGATCTCTAAGAAAAGACAGAAAAATAATTCAGATATGTATAAGAGAATTTTAACATAGATTTAAATAATTTTAAAAACCAAACAGAAATCTTGGAACTGAGAAACAGATTTGCTGAACTGAAGAAGTCCTTAGAGGGTTTCAACAGCAAAATTAACCAAGCAGAGAAAATAATCAGTGAGCTTAAAAACTAGCTGTTTGAAAATGCATAGTCAAAGGATAAAAAAGAAAAAACCAATAAAAATGGTTCCTCACAAGTTATAAAATTACCATGAAACCCCAAATCTAAGAATTATTGATTTTTAAGAGGGAGGTAAGCAAGAGCAAGGGATATAAAATCTAGTCAAAGAAATAATAACAGAAAATTCTCCAAAACTTGATAAAGATATAAAAACCCAGGTATAGGAAAGTCTTAGACACCAAAAAGATTCAACACAAATAAAACTACCCAAAGGCATACAATAGTCAAACTCTCAAAGATCAAGGAGGAAGTATCCTAAAATTAGGAAGAGAAAAAAAAATATATAAAAGAGCTTCAATTTGTCTGGCAATAGGCTTCTCAATGGAAATCATATAGGTCAAGGGGAAATGAAATGGCATTTTCAAAGTGATTAGGGGAAAGAATTGCCATCTAAGGATAATGAATGCAACAAAATATTAAGAAAAGATAAGGTATTTTCCACACAAAGACTGGAAGGCTTTTTCCAAAAGCTAAGAGAATTAATCACCATCAGACCAATCTTTGAAAAAATACTAAAGGGAGTCCTTTAATCCGAAAGAAAAAAAACTCTGATGTGCAAAAGAAAATTTTTCAGTGCACAAACCCATTGGTAAAGATAAGCCCATGGACAACCCCAAAATATTCTATTACTCTGTTTGTAGCATGCAATCCACTCATAATTTTACTAGGAAGCCTAAAGAACGATTTACCAAAAAAGTGAACTACCTAAACATGCTAAGAGATAGGTAATACAAAAATGTGTAAATTGAGACAACTAAAAATCAATTCTAGCATGCAATTAGAAGCTAAAAAGAACTCTACATACATAAAATATACTGAAAAAACTCCCCCCCAAAAGTCAATACACAATAACAGGGTCAATTCAGTAAAAAGACATAACAATTATAAATATTCATGCACCCAGCAACAGAGCTCTTAAGTATTTACAGTAAATCTTAATTGATATAAAGGTAGAGACAGACAGCAAAACAATAATAGTAGAGGTATCTAACACCCACTCTCAGTAGAGGATAGATCAGCCAGACAGAAATTCAACAGAGAAACAGTGGAGGTAACCTGCAGACTAGATCTAATAGGCTTAACTGATCTCTCAAGAACACTTCACCCAACTGCTACAGAATACACATTCTTTTCATCAGTACATTCTCCAGAATAGACCATGACTTAGTCCACAAAACCAGTCTGAACAAATTTAAAAAAAGAATTCATACCAACTATCTTTTCTACCCCCAATGGAATAAAGCTATAAGCTAATAACAAGAAGAACCTCAGAAAAACACACACATGTGGGAATTAAGCAACATGCTCCTAAAGGACTAATGAGCCAAAAAAAAAAAAAAAAAAAAGGAAAAGGAAATTTTAAAATTTCTTAGAACAAATAAAAATGGAAATTCAACATACTAAAATTTATGAGCCACAGCACAAGCAGTACTAAGAGGTAAGTTTATAACAATAAATGCCTAAATCAAAAAAAGTAGAAAAGACTTCAAGTAACCTTTAAGGAACTAAAAAAACAAAAACAAACTTAACCCCAAATTAGCAGAATGAAAGAAATAATAAGATAAGAGTATAAATAAATAAAATTGAGACTTAAAAACAACAGAGGATTAAAAAACTTTAAAAGTTGATGTTTTGAAAAGATAAGAAAAATTGACACACTTTTAACCAGATTAGCAAAGAAATAAAAAGAGAAGACTCAAATAAAATCAGAAATGAAAAAAGGGACATAACAACAGAGATCTTAGAAATACAAAGAATCATCAGTGACTCTTTATGAACAACTTTACGGCAACAAAGTGGAAAACCCAGAACAGACATTCTTCCAAAGAAGACATACAGATGTATATATATATATATAAAAACTACTCATGAGAGAAATTAAAATCAAAATCTTAATGAGACATTATCTTAAGTCAGTTAAAATGGCTTGTATGCAAAAGACAGGCAATAGCAGAGGTTGGTCAAGATGTGGAAAAAGGGGAATGCTTTCTCCTTCCCACAGTTTTTGGGGATGAAAACTAGTGCAGCCACTGTGGAGAACAGCATGGAGGTTTCTCACAAAAGTAAAAATAGAACTACTATATGATCCAGTCTTTCCACTACTGGATGTGTGCGTGTGTGTGTATATCCAAAAGTGAGAAATCAATATATCAAAGAGATATCTGCACTGCCATGTTTACTGCACAGCATTATCCACAATAGCCAAAATAGGGAATCAACCCAAGTGCTAAGCAATAGATGGATGCTTTATAAGCATGTGGAATATTATTCCACCATAAAAAAGAAGGAAATAGTGTCATTTGCAGCAACATGGATGAAATTGGAGGTCATTTTGGTATGTGAAATAACCCAAGTCTGGAAAAACAAATCTCTCTCATGTCCTTAGTCATATGATAGGACTAAAAATGTGAATCTCATGAAGATGCAAAGTAGATTCATGGTAAACAGAGGCCAGGAAGGGGAAAAGGTGCAGTGAATAGGGAAAAAAGAAAAGAGTATACATTTATTTATCACCACCGAACTTTACACTTAAAGATGGTAAAGTATATATGTATGTTTTACCCAATAAAAAGTTTATTCCTGGGTATTTTATGCTTTTCATAGCTATTAAAGTTGAAACTAGTAGATTAACAAGCATATTCTCATGTGAGAGAGAAAAACTCCATTAAATTCAAAAAGAGAGGGGAGAAAGGACTTAGTAAGTTTATACCCAATGGGTACAATGCTGGGTGAAGGACAAAATTATAAGATTTTACCTTATAAATGCAAACAATGCAACCCAATCGGATGTGCCTTCATATTAATCTGAAATTTTTAAAATAAATATATGCACCCAAATGTTCATCAACAAGTTAATGAGTAAACAAAATGTGGTATACGTATATGTCAGTGAAAAAAAGCCGAAACTCTCTAAAATAACTTAAAAAGGTTTATTCTGAGCTTAACATGTGTGACTGTAGCCCAGAGAGCCCTGTCTAAGAAGCTTGAGCAAGTAGTCTCACTGTGTTGGGTTCTAGTTTGGTATCAGATATTTCAAGGAGACAGGACATGCAAAGTCATATTATCAATCCATGGAAAGTATACATTTCTTTGGCCTGAAAAGCAGGACATCGCAAAGTAGGGCATTACAGGTTACAGGCAGACATTTTATTGTTTTGTTTTTTTGAGACAGAGTCTCAGGTTATAGGCAGGTTTCAAGATAATTTGATTTGTAATTGGCTAAAGAAATGAAGCTCTGTATAAGGGCCTGGAATATTTTAAGTTAAGATAAAGAAGTCTAGTAATCAGGGTGGTGCCTGTGGCTCAAAGGAGTAGGGCACCAGCCCCATATGCCAGAGGTGGTGGGTTCAAACCCAGCCCTGGCCAAAAACTGCAAAAAAAAAAAAAAAGTCTATTAATCAGAGACAACCCATTAGACACATACTAGACATACCCCTAGACTCAAGTGATCTGTTAGTAAATCAATAACATTCAGGTGTATTTTAGTTTTGTCTTATACAGTTTTAAGCCTGTTATCTCCTTGGAGCTAAAGAATATTTCCATGAAGGGAGTATAACAAGGCATATCTGACCTCCTTTCTCATGGTCAGAAACTGAGTTTTAGATTATTTCTGGGGTCTTCTTGACCAAGAGGAGTCCATTCAGTTGTCTGGGGGACTTAAGATTTTATTTTAGTTCACACATACAATGGAAGATTTTTCAGCTTAACAAAAAAGAAAATCATGACACATGTTATAACAAAGATGAAACTTGAAGACATTAGGCTAAATAAAATAAACAAGTTGTAAAAAGACAAATACTGTATGAACCTACTTGTGAGCTACCTGGAGTACTCAGACTCAGAAACAAAGTAAATTGGTGGTTTCTAGGGGCTGGGGAGAGAGGGGAATGGGAAGTTTATCTTTTTTTCTTAGTTTAAAATTAATATGAGGGTACAAATGTATAGGTTACATTGTTCTCTCTTCCAAGGCAAAGTTCAAGTTGCAGAAGAGCCCCTCACCCAGGGGATGTGCTGAATACCCTCACACTGTGCACATTAGGTGAGACCTCAACAAAGCCCTCCCTCCTCCCTCAATCAGCCTTCTTCACCTTCTTCCTCTCTCCCTCCTCACCTTGCCCCCTTCCCAGACTATATTTGTGTTTTATCATTTGTATGAGTGTGTCATTGTTTATTTATTGATTTCATACAAATATTGAGTACATTGGATTTTTTTGCCCTTTTTCAGATACTTTAATAAGAAGTATGTGTTTCAAATTCATCCAGGTAAATATAAAAGATGTAAAGACTCCATATTTTTTATGGCTGCATAGTATTCCATGGTATACATATACCACAATTTGTTAATCTATTCATGGGTCGATGGGCACTTGGGCTGCTTCCATGACTTGGCAATTATGAATTTAGCTGCATTAAACAATCTGGTGCAAATGTCTTTGTGGGAAAATGACTTTTGTTCTTCTAGATAGATACCTAGTAATGGGATTGCAGGATCAAATGGAAGGTCAACTTTTAGTTCTCTGAGAATTCTTCATACTTCTGACCATAAAGGTTTTATTAGTTTGCAAACCCACCAGCAGTGTAAAAAGTATTTCCTTCTCTCCACATCCTCACCACCATCTGTACTTTTGGGACTTTGTGATGTGGACTAATCTTGCTGGAGTTAGGTAATATTTCAGAGTGGTTTTTATTTGTATTTTCTGAAGATTAAAGACAATGAGCATTTTTTCATGTGTTTGTTGGCCATTTGTCCGTCATGTTGAAAGAAGTTTCTGTTCTCATCTCTTGCCCACATAGAAATGGGGTTGTTTGCTCTTTTCTTGTTGATTAATTTGAGTTCTCACTAGATTCTAGTTATCAGGCCTTTGTCAGATTCATAACATGCAGAAATCTTCTCAGAAATGGGAAGTTTTGTTTGATGTTTAAAAAGTTTCAGTTTTATATATGTTTTGGAGATTGGTTGTACAATATTGTGAATATAGTTAAAACTTGTGAACTGTACATCCAAAATTAAGTAAGATGGTGAATTTATTTTACTTAAGAAAGCATTCTGCAAATCTTTCCAGGTTGTTTAAAAGACATAAAAATCTCCATCATTTTTTATAGCTAAATAGTATTCCATGGTATACATATTCCACAGTATATTTAATCCATTCATGGGTTGAAGGACACTTGGGTTGTTTTCACATCCTTATGATTGTAAATATTTAAACACTATAAATATTTGTGTGCAAATGTTCTTATGGTAAAATGTTTTTTTTTTCTTTTGGGTAGATGCCTAGCAATGGGATCGCTGGATCAAATGAGAAGTCTACTTTTAGTTCTTTGAGGAATGTTCATACTTCTTTCCATAAAGGCTGTACTAGTTTGCAGTCCCACCAACACCTCATGAGTGTTCCCTTCTCTCTGCACCCACACCACCATCTGTTGCTTTTGAACCTTGAGGGCCATTCTCAGTGGGGTTGGGTGGTATCTCATAGTGGTTTTGATTTATTTGCATTTCTCTGATATTTAGAAATGATAAGCATTTTTTAATGTGTTTAATGACCATCAGTCTTTCTCAAGAAAAAAGATTCTATCTGTTTCTTGTCCAGTGTTTAAAGGAGTTGTTTGGTCTTTTCTTGGTGATTTGCTTTGTAGATTCTTTGTAGATTCTTATTATTAGCTCTTTGTCAGATTTATAGTATGCAAATATCTTCTTCCATTCTAAAGGTTGTTTCTTTGCTTTGTTGATTGTGCAGAAACACTTTAACCTGATTATACATATATTTTTTAGATATTGTGAATAATACTGTTATGAATATAGATGTGTTCAGATAAATTTTAAAATTATTTTTCATACTATAATAGTTATAAGTGATAATTATATCAAAAGTTAACAGAACCTGAAACCAATACATCAAACCTTATGTTCTTGGCAATAGACTAATAAAAGTTTTCGTATAAAGTAAAACAATTCACTTGAATACAGTCTTGAAAAATACAGTACATGAAAAATTATGTACTTGCCGAATATGTAATTAGAAGAAGCAGTTAGAATATGGAAATAATATGTTTTACTTTTACATATATTACATATGTAAAGTTGCTAAATTTTACTAGATTTACTGAATAATTAAAAGCTAAAAGTAGATATAAGCCTATTGGTTTAAAATTGTTCAAAGTAACATAATATGGACGGCACCTGTGGCTCAAAGGAATAGGGCAGCAGCCCTATATGCTGGAGGTGGTGGGTTCAAACCTAGCCCCGGCCAAAAAAAAAAAAACTGCAAAAAAACCCCCAAATAATATAAAACAATATTTCTCTATTAATCAGTATAACCAAATCATCTCAAAATAAATGGATTGTATTAATAAAGAAAAACCTTGGGATGGATTTCACAGGGTATTTGGACAATACTGCCTGAAATCTTTTTTTTTTTTTAACTGTATACATTGGATAAGAAAAATGAATTCAACATATGGCTATTTCTTCAGCTATAGCTTAGCAGATGGTTAATACTAAGTTTTCAAAACTGAAATGGAATTTCTTAGCATCTTAATGTACCATGTGATCTTATTTACCTTTTCCATGACTGCTGTAACTTTTTATAATGTAAATTGCTTTAATCATGACTATTAGAGCCACGATCATAGAAAATACTGATTAAATATAAGAACAGGAAGTAAAAAAATCATAAAAATTTTCCACAAGAATAATAACACTGCTTTAGTCATAAGGTCTTTAAATAAAAGTATAGTAAAGCACCAATATAATGACCTTCTTATGAGATCTACTTAATCATTACCACCATAGCCTGCATGTGTAACTCTAAGCCTAATACAAGAAGCCTCTAATACCTGTGTTAATTAGTCTGGTTCTTCCAACCCTGTAGATTTATCACAGAGTCTTATGCCTCTAAAAATAATGAAATGTCTAAGAAGATAAATGCCCCCTCTTCAAGACAGGCTCATATATTTACTAGAAAATCATCTAACTGGATTATAATATGTTCACAGATAGTATTTCGAATCTTAACTCTCTATAGTTTACGTATTTTAAATTTTTATGCATAAAGTTCTAAAAATGTCAATTATCTTTTATTTTTATACATGGAGAAGTAAGTTACATAAAACTCAATTGCATTTTTAAAAATATAAATATCTGAAAGGTACGATGATGATTACTAATTAGTATAAAATAGCAAAGAAATTCAATTTGATAGGAAAAAAAATGATTAGGTACATAGGATTGCTTATCATTGTTTCCAGTAGTTATGGTCTATAAAATAGAACCTGAACTATTGCTCATAGGAGAAATACAAAATTAGGTTCCCATGAGCTTCTAGTCACAAAATTTACTCCAATCAAAACACTACATAGGTTTATTCACCATTACCCTTATTTAAGCCTTTCTCATCAGCATGTAAAACCTGTTCTCCCACATAAACCTTTTCCTGTATAATATTTAGCAGGCATTCAAAAATTTCTTTTGTGGTATCCTAATCTATATAACCTACCTTACCCCAAATTTGAACATTTTCACACTGTATAACCTTTGAAATGTGTGTGTGTGTCAGCCAGCACTAGCTAAGAATGGTTTAACATTTGCTTGATTCTGGGTAATGTTATCCTAATTTTCTTTGGCTTTAAGCCTCACAACAACACTATCCACTATGTCTTAAAAATCATTTTTCATCTTATGAATCTACAAAAGCAATCACTTTTCTGTAGCTTCATCACAAAAGAGGTTACTTTAGCGCTTTCTAGAGTGGCCTCACATATAGATCAGATAATTTCTTCATCCTTTTTCTGGATGTACAGTATTGTTGATTTAATGTGTAACTTATGGCAACAGCATTGCAGCAAATTTCTTAAGGAAGCTTATCTGTATTTTTTCCCATAAGTCACACTACAGCTTGCTTGAAGTTTGGGACACCAGACGGCACTCCAGCTTTACATTTGGGGACCATTTTAAAAAGTGAAACCATGAATAAGAAATGCTAAAGTAAAAAAAAAAAAAGGCACTCAATACATCTCAAAAAAGGCACTTGTTTGCTGAGAGTTAAAACAAGAAAATAAAATGTCACTTTGCTCAACCTTAGCTGATGTGTATGCCAGGTAGGTGATGATTCAAATTTTGGGCTGCTCTGAACATGTTTGTAAATGACCACCAACGCACTGGAGTATTAATTTTGGAGTTACAAATAAATTTTAACAAGTAGCTGAATCCACAAATACGAAATCCACCACCAACAAGAACAGATTGCGTCTCATAAAGAAAAATTGCAAGCTTGCCTTTTGGGAGCAGGACTAACAGATTGCATCACTGTGACAGAAAATTCTAGAGCAAACAGAGCACTTAAAGAGTTGAGAATATCTAGACTTCTTTCTAACACATTTCTCACTCACTACATGAACTGCAATTGTAAGCATGTTTTTGTTATTGTCACCTCTATCGTCATTCAACATAAGTTGCAAACTCAAAATCACCCACAACATAATCCAGATGCATGATCAGTAGAATGGCACAAGATTGACTCATTGTATTTCATTTCTCTCTCAGTAAACTTACCTGATAAAAAAGTGCCATAACAGTACAGTTTGGCAAAAACCCTTGAAAACAACCAACCACATGTAGGACACAAGTTAAGTAGAAAAAGGAAAGAAAAATATGTTTACCATGTGTCAGAGCTGAGAATCTGACAAGAAGGGGAAAGGAAGCCAACGTCGATCAGATTCCCTATTATCTGTCAGGCATTTCAATAATGCCATTTTACACCTGGAAGAAAATAAAAATAAGAGACTACCATGCTCAAGAATACAGTTCAAAATGGTGAAGTATAATTCAAACCTGCAGTTATACATGTAACACTTAGGGGACATCTTTCCAAACTAGAGCTTAAGGCTGACAACCTACGAGATAATAAGAAAGAGATAGAAGGCAAATTAGCATCTACTAGGGAATTTGTAGACGTATGTAGAATGGCAAGTATAACATGAGCACAGAATATGTAGTTGTTATTCTCTGTCCCTCACGCACCATTTATGCCCTATCTTCATTTGCTGTGGGACCTGATCTCTGGGTACTGCATTACTAGGGCTTTCTTGCCCTCTAGCAATAGTTGGGTTTGGCCAACGGGAAGTGGCAGCAGGAGAGGACAGATCAGGATAGACCACGGTCGTCCTGACGGTGGAAAGGTAAGGAGGCTGCCATCACGCATTCAGAGCTTCAAGAGATAGGCCTTTCTGCTATAAAGCTAGAAATTATTTTATGAATAAATGGGAAAAATGATGCCTCATGACATTGTTTTGAGGAATAAATGTTAAGACACTGCAGGTAAAATAGGCTGCAAGTTTGCTCAAATCCTACATAAATGCACAGTGATCGTTCTATTTTTGATTTAAAAAATAGAACAAAACATGTTAAAAGGCTTTTTACAATAAAAAGAGTTAAATGACTTACACAAAGTCAACAATAAATCCTGAACTTGTCAGTGACCTTGAATTTTCAGTTTTCTACTTTTTACTGTACAAGGTTAATAGAGACTCATCAGAAGTTACATCTCAGTCCAATCCCATGACATTTTTCTACCCCCAGCTCCACTGGTTCCCAGGCTGAGAACACTTTTGTCTAGTTATAGACCCCAGATTAAGTGAAAGTCTGAGGAACTTGAGTTGCCTGGCCTTTTATCTCCCTGACAGGAGGAAAAGCTATTCTTGTGCTTTTCTCTCCACATGTAACTTTAAGCTAGAAATTCAAAGAAATATATTTTTTTTAATCTAGAAGGACTTATTCTTATGATTTTAATCAGGTTTATCATGGTATAACTATGGTAAAATAAATTTAACAAATTTAAAATTCACAATTTGATAGGTTTTTTTTTTGTTTGTTTGTTTTTCTGGCTACTCAAGTGGGCCAGTGGGAATGGAGAAAGATTTGATAGGTTTTAACATATGATTAACATATGAATAAACTCATAAAACCATCACCACAATCAAAATAATAAATCCATTATGCATAAGTTGCCTTGTACCCTTGTATAATCCTCTGTCACCTACCCTAGTCATTCTTCCTATCCACTGTTTCCATGCAACCGCTGATGTCCTTTTCATGACTATAAATTAACTTGCCTTTTCTATAACTTTATATAAATGACATCATCAAGCATGATTTTTTTGGTCTGGCATTTTTCCTTTAGCACAGTTTTTTGAGATTCATTTATGTAGTTGTATATTTCAATAGTTCATTTCTTTTTCTTGCTTTTTGGTATTCAGTTGTGTAGATACATCACAACTGTTTGTAGATTGACCTATTGATAAACATTTTTGTTTTGTCCAGTTTGGGATTACTGAAAACAAAGTTGCTGTGAACATTTGTATACAAGTTTTGTATGGACATTGTCAAAAAGCAGTGCTCTAAATGCTCTATAAATACTTCCAATTTTTTAAATGATCAAGGCTTTCTGAGCAAAGAACACAAGCATTTGGGTTAAGAGATAAATAAGTAGCAACTCTAAAGATAGAGACCTCCAGGGAGATATAAAGTCTTATGTCCCTTTAAGGTCATCATTTACTTCTATTTGAAAGGGTAATGGAACCAGAAGCCTTTTCTCTTCTCCTCAGAGAGGATTTGCTAACATTCCATACATGTACACTCTGGAATAAATTTCTTTCTGTCTCTGTCCCTCTTTCTCTCTCCATTTCCATCTCTTTCTGTCTTTCAATCCAGAAGAGGGATATATTGGCCTACTGCTCTATATAAACGCTGAGATTCTGAATTTTGGTGTTTCTTTTCCGAGGCGCAAACCCCTTTTCCTATATGTGGACACTAGGCCCTCCTTATATCAGCCCATGGAGTACTGAGTTATAGAGAAATGGTGCTAATATGGTCTGTGAGAAAATAATTGATATGCTCTCTGATTTAATAACTTTATGTTCTCTATCAGGATGTATAAATAAATACAGATATAAAAGCTTAACTGACATACCTTTTCATTTCTGTTGCATATATAGGAGTGGATATATAACTAGATAATATGGTAGATGTATGTTTAATTTTTTAAGAAATTACTCAACTATTTTGTACTATTTAATTAATACATTCTCACCGGCAATGAATGAATGAATTCATTTCTTCACATTCTTTCAAGCTCTTGGAAATTAAACAACAGGCACATGTGCATAAAGAGATGTAAAGGGCATTGGAAACTAAAAAAGGGTGAGGAGAGGAGGGGCATGAGGAAAAAACTTAACTATCAGGTACAGTGAACCCCATTCTGATGATGGGCAGACTAAAAGCTCTGACTTAAATCTTCAAGGTATCCATGTAAAAAAACTTTTGTACCCTTTGATATTTTGATATTAAAGAAAAAAAAAAGAGCAGCTGAGATTTTGATTGGGATTTCATTGAATTTATACACCAGTGTGTGGAGAACTGACATCTTAACAAGGATGAGTTTTTTGACCCAACAACATAGTATATATCTACATTAATTTAGGTCTTCTTTGATTTCTCTCAGCAGTACCTTGCTGTTTCCAAGTGTATAGGCCTGTACAACTTCTATTAGGATTATCACTATGTTTTATTATAATATTTTCCAAATTTAATTTTGATTTTTTCATTGCTAGTACACACACAAGTACAACGGACATTTGTATATCAATTGCTTATCTGCAATGTTGATAAACTCCTTAGTTACTGGTTACTTTTTTTGTAAATTTCAATGACGGTTTTGTAGATTCCACATTTTTCCAATTTTTTAACTTCATGGCTTCTGTTTTTTCAAATCTGTAATATAAAGACATTCATTTTTATATTAAAGATTAGGACTATGCAAATATAAACTTATTTTAGTGAAAACTTTGACAAAGTATCATATCCTATTTAGCTTAAATAAAGTTATTCATTCTTTTCTGACCAATGGTTTTCACACTGTCTCTTGCGAGTATAACAAGTGAGGTGAAAACATACATCTTGCCCCTCATTTATACATCTAAATGACCTGTGAGTAGGTAGAAGTACCCTAAGATAACAACTTTATAATAAAGTACATATTACTTATTTTTTAATGATATTTTCTAAAGTTTTCTTAAAAGTAGAATTACCATTAAAATATAACTAAAAAAGTGTTATTCAATACATCTTTCATATTTTACCATGAATGGATGAATAACAAGTAATCATGCAGCTTATATTAGAATTCTTCCCATGTTCTAACTCCAGCTGTTCAAAGTGGCATGAAATTCATTTTAAAACTTTCAGAAGTATCAGACTAAGAGTTCTTTAAATCAAAATTTTGTGACATAAATAACATTATATCTGTCTAACCTTCAGAATAATAGAATGTCCACCAGGAAATGCTAGCTGGGAGTCACTCCCATTGGATGTATTTAATTTACACCTGACTACTCCTTCCCACAAACCACTCCTAATTGCAGACAGGTATAATTATCTAAAGTTTGAGTGACTTCTCTGTGCATCCATCAATTTATTCACTTCAGATATACTTAATCTTTTCATTTGTTCTCTATTATTATCCCCAAATGTTAGTCCTTTGAGGAAAATGATACGACAACTCATCAAGGTAAAATGAATAATCCTTTTATCCTGAGGACTACATCAGTGCAATGTATATGATTTTATTAAGTTCTCATTCTGATGGGACTCTGGTGATTTGCTTTACTTACATTTTAAAGGTACCTGAAACTCCTCAAAGTTCTAGAAGAGCCTTGTACATTATAGGATTCTTTCTGCCTAAGTTTATAAAAACAATGAAACAGAATGATAATTGGTGAAACCATTAGCATTTCTGTATATTGGTTTCTCTTAGATGGCTGCATAATATAGTTATATTTTTCAAGATTTTTTAATAAACATTCCTCATTTAATTTACTTATTCACAGTGTCAATTGAGCTGAGTAGCTACAGCTCAGAAACTAATATATAACCTCAAAGAGTATAATTATTTGTGACACCAACTTGTCATCTAGCTTGTTTTAAAATATTAATAATAATTATTCAGTCAATTCACTTAGTAAAGACTAAATATTTAGAGCACACATTGGAGGACCCAAAACTCCTTCGATATTTAAACGTAATGTTTGTTAAAAAGTCATAAATTTGATCAGGATTTCTCCTTTTGGCTAAGGTGAAAACATAGACACTAGATTTACTCTGTGACTTGCAATCATTAAAAAATAGGTATCAGGCAGCATTATATAGAAACAGAAATAAAAGGCAGGGATTCCTTGCCTTCCTATTTTTTAGTGGTTTGAGCTAAGTCCTCAAACCACTGCCTTGAGTATCTTTGGAGGTTCCACAATGGAGGAGATGGAGCTCAGAGTCCTTGCAGGCCAAGGTAGCTAGAGTTCCCAGAGCAGAGAATCAGGGATAGGAGAGCTGCAAAGAAAAAAATACAACCTAAAGTTCTGAACAGGGCTCTCTCAAGCATTCCACAAAGTACTAATCAATGCACACACACTAGAAAACTACCTAAGTCTAGGGAAAGAATCATGTGAAAAGAATAAGAAAATGGCTTAGACAGTGCCAGAATCTGTGAATGTTCCCACAAACCAGTTTGGAAAATCCTAATAATTTACAGGTATTGGATAGAGTTATTAGAAAGGAATTGCCTCAATAGAGTAAAATAACTAGCTCTAGACTAAACAGAGTTGTGGCCTCATGTAAAAAAGCAATACAAAAAAATCAAAATATTTCCAATTAAGTAAATTTTAAAATAAATCTCAAGAATATTTCCAACAATACAAAAATATTCAGCATTAAACATAGTGGAGTTAATTTCTTTATAGTGTTCAGACAACAGGGACTCCTTTATTACCTTGATTCAGGTTGAGTGAAATCTCCCGTTTTATACGAAAATGGGCCCATTTCAAAGTTCAACTTTATTGTATGACACTCGGCATAAATGACTCCATTCAAGTTTGATCTTCTGAGGCATGATACGGAAGGCTAGTCCTAAACAAGTTTATTCCATAAACTTTGCTTCC
Organism: Perodicticus potto; assembly: GCA_963574655.1. Lineage (NCBI taxonomy): Eukaryota > Metazoa > Chordata > Mammalia > Primates > Lorisidae > Perodicticus > Perodicticus potto. The sequence goes on along the minus strand of CAUYRH010107793.1, from coordinate 29,159 downwards.
CATGTGGTTGGTAACTATTTTCTCTCATTCCATGGATTGTCTGTTCACTCTGTTGATTGTTTTATTGGTTATGCAGAAGCTTTTTAGTTTTATGTAATCTCATTTGCCTATTTTTGCTTTTATTGGCTGTGCTTTTGGAGTAATATCAAAAAATTACTGTCTCAACCAATATCATGGAGCTTTTTGCCATAATAGCTTTTTTTCTATTAGTGGTTTCAGGGCTTACATTATGTCTTTAATCCATTTTAGGTTGATTTTGTATGTAATTTGAGACAAGGGTACAATTTTACTCTTTTGCATATGGATATCCACTTGTTCCAAAACAATTTATTGAAAAGACTTTTTTCCCATTGTGTGTTTTAGCACTTTGTTGAAAATAAATTGACCATAAATGTGTGGATTTATTTCTGGGCTCTCTATTCTGTTCCATTGGTCTATGTTTGTTTTTACAAGTACCATATTGGTTTCATTTTACTATAGCTTTGAAATATACATTTTCAAAGTCAGGTAGTATAATGTCTTCAGTTTTGTTTTTTATACTCAAGATTTCTTTGGCTATTTAATAGTCTTTTCTGATTCCAGACCAAATCTGAATGGACCCACTTGTGCTAAATGCCACATAATCGAATAAAAATTTTAAGCTACTATTCTTTAAAAATAGGAGATTCTATAATAAATAAGTCAGCATAATAAATAAGTCTGCTCTGCTTTAACTCTATAAGGAAAGTAACTTTGAAATGACCAATCAACTTTTGTTCTCTGTTTCTGCTTACTTCAGTCCTTTTTGCCTATAAAGCCAATCTCACCTGTTCAGCTAACAGGAACATTAGCTCTATTTTGTAGAATGATGTGTTACCTAATTTGTAATTCTTTCAGACAAAAATGCCAATTCCATTTTTAAACTAAATTTGTTGTGATATTTACCTTTTGGCATATTCATATGAAAAAAGAAGTCAACTCAATGGTAAGGAAATAACTCAATTTAAAAATGAGCAAAGAATTTCAGTAGACATTATTCAAAAGAAGAAATATGCTGTCCTGAATTTATTTGTTTTTTTTACTTTTGCCAGGGAATTCAATACCTTCAGATACTTTCTTATTACACATTTGCATTCGTTCATTCCATAGAACTCCCTTTAGCATTTTTTGGTAATACAATGCTCCCTTTAGCAATTTTTTGTAGGTTGATTTATTTCCTCCCCTTTTATTTGCTTGGGAAAGTCTTTATCTCTCCTTGTGCTTGAAAGACAGATTTATTGGACACAGTATTCTTGGTTGGCAGGTTTTCTTTTTTTCTCCTTACGCATTTTGAATATATCATCCACTTACTCCTGAGCCACAGAGTTTCTTCTGAAAAATTCACTGAAAGCCATAAAGGAACTTCATTGAATATGATTTTTTTTCTCTTGATGATTTAAACATTCTTTCTTTGTCTTTGATTTTTGCTAATTTGAATATGATGTGCCTTAGGGAGATTCTCTTTAAGTTGAACTTGTTTGATGACCTCTGAGCTTCCTTTCCATAGTTGCTGTCATCTTTCACCAGACTTAGAAAATGTTTGACCATTATTTGCTTAAATATGCTTTCCAGGCCTTTTTTTATTTTATCTCCTTTAGATTTTGTCCCATAATCCTTGTAGGCCTCTTAATCTTCACCCTTTTTAAGAGATAATTTTGTATGTTCTATCTTGAAGCTCATTAACTTTTCCTGTTTGATCAAGTCTACTTTTGAAGCTTTCTAATGAGTTTTTAAGTTATTGTTTACTTTTTGTTTTTGTAGAGACAAGAGTCTCACTTTATTGCTCTCAGTAGAGTGCCGTGGCATCACACAGCACACAGCAACCTCCAACTCCTGTGCTTAGGTGATTCTCTTGCCTCAGCCTCCCAAGTAGTACTTTTTTTTTTTAGGACCTCTCTGGCCTTTTATTTTTCGTTCTGCTCTGAGGAGGGCTTATAGTGGACACTGAGAAGAAAATAGTATACTGGAACTAACTTGTTGATCAGTTATTTTTCCCCAAGTCTAGGGAAGATTTATAGCAAATGAGGGAAATTGAGGGTGGATGTTTGAGCTCTCCACCAGTGGGGGAATATTCACAGGGATTCCACTCCAGTCTTACCCATGGAAACAGTTGGGAGTATAAAGAAACTGAATCGCCTGTGTTGAACTGAATTCAGCTCTCTGATCAGTGGAGACACCATGTTGAAAAGACTGGCTGGAATAATAGCACCACAAAGAACAAAGTTTGCAGGAAGACCTGAATCCCTAGCTATATTTTCTGCAAAACTCAGGTGCTCATGTGAATATTTCCTCTGGCCCCTAAACAACTAAGAGGGCTTAATTAAGTTTCAGTGCCCCCTTAATTATTCCCCACACTGAAAAACAATGGAAGGGGAGCAAACTCTTTACAAAGCAATGAGTAAATCCCTAATTATCAGAGAAATGCAAATCAAAACCACTTTGAGATGTCACCTAACCTCAGTGAGAATGACCCACATCACAAGGTCCTAAAGTTGCAGATGCTGGTATGGATGCAGATTGAAGGGAATACTAAGGCAGTGTTGGTGGGACTGTGGACTAGTATAGCCTTTATGGAAAGAAGTTTGGTGAATCCCCAAAGAACTATAATTAGGCCTTCCATAATTTCATCTGGCAATTCCATCACTAAGCATCTACCCCAAAATATTTTTGCTTTGAATACTTTATAGTTGTATTTTCAGGAAGGGAGTGATATGAGGGGTCTTCTATTTTGCCATATTGCTGATGTCACTCCTTGTCAATAGAAGACATACAAATCACCAGTAGGTATATGGAAAAAATGTTAAAAATTACTAATCCTCAGATAAATGCAAATTAAAACCACAGTGAGATATATCTTTACAACTGTTATGATGGCAAATATTAAAAAAGTCCAAAGACAACAAATGTTGGAGAAGATTTGCAGAAAAGGGAATCATTGAACATTGAAGATAGGAATATGATAGTTCAGTTATCATGAAAAACATTATTGATATAGTTTGGATATTTGTGCTTTCCAAATATTATGTTGATTTTTGATCTTGAATGTTGGAGGTTAGGCCTGGTGAGAGGTATTTGGGTCCCGGGTCTAAATACCCCATGAATGGGTTGGCGTCTTCCCTGCAGTAATGAGTGGGTTCTTACTCTACTCATTCATAAGGAGGTGGTTGTTTAAAAGTGAGAGCACCCTCTTCTCTCTTGCACCCTTCTTCTTGCCATGTTATGATGCTCTCCTTCCTTTTCTTCCTTGAGTGGAGGCTTCTTGAAGCCCTTATAAGGAGATGCTGGTGTATAGCTTGAAAACTGTGAGTCATATAAACCTCTTTTCTTTGTAAATTACCCACCCTCAAGTATTTCCTTTACATCAATGCAAAACAGACTAGTTTCCCAGGCCTCTGCCACCTCTCTTCAGGCACAGTGGCCACACCCCACTTACAGGAGCAACAGTGTGAAAGGAAGTGGGGGTCAGTGTGGCCACCGGGACTCAATGTGTGCATTTTATGGTATGTCAATTAAATATCAATGAAATCATTTTATTATTTTATTGTGTTATTATTTGTTGTTTTTTGTTATTGTTTTCATTTCATTATTAAAATAAAACAAAAACAAGTAGAGACAAGGAATGACCAGAGATAAGCAGCATGTTGAATAGAGATGGGCCTAAAGTTGGATCTATCCCAGCACTTTTTAGTTAAGTATATGAATAAAATTAGTTTTGGGGCAAGTTATTTTATGTTCGATTTACTATTTATTAAAACAGAAAAAGAGCTAATGTAAGTTGTCTGTTATATCTTATCCTTTGAAGGAAATTCTCAATCATTTAAAATTATACAAATCACATTAAAAAGTTGAGACTTGGCATATCTATAAAATACCAGCTTAGTCTACCAAAGATTTGTCTTCATTGCTTAGTTCCTGTCAACCACAGCTGTAATTACAGTGACTGCATTTCCTCTGCATCCCATGAGCTTGTAGTATCTGCCGGTGATGAGTCATCACTGCCTTTATCCTAAACAGGGCTGAATAGGGTTAATTAGTTTAGCAAACAAAAGCACAAATATTGCATGAGCCATAGTGATACTAAAATATTATTTTTTGTTTATCTGAAATTCTAATGTGACTCAGAACTCTGTACTTTATCTGGAATCTCTAGATGAGATAAGCAAACCTAGATTTTTATTTTTGACAGTCTATATCTTGGACATATTTCTGTTATCAAACAGAAATCATTTTAGGTATTTCAAGCAGAATGGGATTGAATGAATAGAATTCTGTGCTTATAAACATGTTGGAAAGGGGAAGAAAAAGGTCAGGGAAATTTCCTTCTCTCTCTCAAGTTTAACACTAAATTTTAGGAAAATATGAGGCCAGGAAAAGCAGGAAATCAGTTCATTAGACATAGCTACCTACAACACAAAGAAGATTATTAGCAGGGGAGCCCCCGTAGAACCCCATTTGGAGGCTGATGCCAGTTTTCATTAAAGACATATTTACATGAATGTTTGTATGAAGTTTACTCATAAGGGCCAAAAACTGCTAATACAAACTTCCATCAAGATTACAATATATCATAAATTATGGCATAATCACCCAGCAGACCACTGCTCAGGAACTAAACAGAATGAAATACCACCATATGCAATAACATGGATGAGCATTACAGACAATACATTGAATAAAAGAATCTAGACATAAAGGCATACATAACTGTGTGAATGAATTTGTATGAATTCCAAAAGCAAGTAAAGCTAAGCTAAGATGTTAGAAGGCAGAACAATGGTTACCTCTGAGGTTGAAGGATGGGCGTTGATTTAAAAGTGACATGAAAGAAACTTCTTGGGTGCTGAAAATGTTCCGTGTCATCACTGAAAGGTTGGTCACACAGATATATACATATGCAAACACTCAACACGATATAAACCTTATATCAGTGCACTTTACAGGATACGTGATATTTCTCCATAAAGAAGGTTCTCATGCTTTCTGATGCCCACATGATTATCTACCTCTACTTTCCCTACGACTTCCAAATTTCACCAAGTATCTCACTGGTGCTAACTAAACCATACTAGCAAGGAATTGTAGGGAATTCAGTTCTCAGGATTCTGGATCCAACAAAACAGGGTGAAATGGAGCAGGAATGATACACAGTATTCTTTATAATGCTTATCTTGTGGGGACTGAATGAATGAAAAGTGTTTTTAGAGTATAACACGATGTATGATATTTTAAAAATAATCCTCCTGGAATATCCTAAGATCTAGAATTAAAATTCAAGAGCGGGGGCGGTGCCTGTGGCTCAGTGAGTAGGGCGCTGGCCCCATATGCCGGAGGTGGTGGGTTCAAACCCAGCCCCGGCCAAAAACTGCAAAAAAAAAAAAAGTTCCAAAAAAATAAAATTCAAGAGCGTGTGTGTGTGTGTGTGTGTGTGTGTGTGTGTGTGCGCACACGCATGTGGTGTACTTTAACCATGGTGGTAATATTAGATAAACACATAACATGTAGTTAGCTAGGAGCTAGAATATTAAACTTATGAGTTCAAATGCAATTGCATGATTAAAATTTAAATATTCTTGGAATGTGGGAACAAGTCTTAGTTAGACTATACTTTAAGAAAACACAAGCTTTGATCTCCTAACAAAGAATTTTTATTGAAATGGCAGAAAATATCATAAAACTAAAACAAAACATTTCAATAAATTGCTTATCATAACCTAAAATATAAAAGATCTATACTACATTCATTTTTTTATTTTCCTTGTTTTATTTACTTTGCTTGGAAACAAAACCTTTGAATGTACTCTCTCTAGTTTCAAGTTTATCAATTTAATTTTATAACTTTTTTATTAACACATTTTACCACAGAGAGAAATATTTTGCATGTTATAAAGTATATTATCATAAATGGTGCACTTTTCAGGTTTTTTTTCAAATTAAAAAATCTGTAATTAAAAATAGTTCAAGGTTTTATCACACAACATTGCAACCACAAAATACATTATAGAGAATCATAAGTACTATAAGGTTTAGAAAGTACTGTGAAAATACCTTTTTAAAGATATGTTGCCTGTTCTTCTGCAAATTTTCATCTTTAATACTGTCCCTACTACTATAATTTGTCATGTCTTCTCTCCCATTCTCCTGCTATGGCTCAAACAATATCATCTGACAAGTCAGGCCCATCTGCCTTTTTCATTTGGAAGCTGCCAGTTGCAATTTGAACTTGGTATATATCTGGCTTGTTGCCTCACGAGGAGCAACCCAGGACTACCCATGTAATAAGGATACATTGATTGATTCCACCTGTCCTTTTATCGTTTCCCACCTCCATGGAACGAGGACATCCTGGGTTCCTTTGGATGCATCGTGCTTACATATCACAGCATAGTCCTGAGGAGAAAAACACAGTCTCTCTAAAGGAGGCTTCCTACTTTCCTCATTGCATATTTTTATAATTTCAAGTTCACTGGCCATTTCTTTCTTATTTATGGTGCACCACTGTGCTATAGGTGGCATAACTATTCATGAGAACTATTCATGAGAATAGTTGCTGTAAGATTACTAGGGAAGGAAAAGCAACTTGAAAACTGTGTGTACCAATGTCAAGGGCCTCTCTCTTCTGATCTGCTTTTAAAAACATTAGCACCTTATTGCAGTATTGTAGTCACTTCACTGAAGGCTTTCGTTCATCATTGCAGACCTTGTCAGCAGCTGATGACAACATTTTCAAATGTCTTCTAGAATTCAGCACAATGTATCCCAGACCCACCGTAATTTCTGTAACCTTTCTGTCCAAGCTTTTGTTTCTTTATCCCTTGTTGGACTTCCACAATTCCACGTGCTACTTGATATTCTTTCCCTAATTTTGTTTCTTTAGTGTTCTGAGCTCATTTTGAATAGTACTCTTAAATTCTTCTACTCTTCTTCAACTCATCTAAATATAATCACTATTCTCTTAAATCATTCAATATGCTTTTGTTGAATATGATTTAGTACAAAAATTGTACCTGATTAGGCTGAGGCAAGAGAATCGCCTAAGCCCAGGAGTTGGAGGTTGCTGTGAGCTGTGACACCACAGCACTCTACCCAGGGTGATAAAGTGAGACTCTGTCTCAAAAAAAAATGTACCTAATTTCTTGTTTTTTCTCTTTTCCTTCTATTTTTTTTTTTTTTTTTTGCAGTTTGAACCCGCCACCTCCAGCATATGGGGCCAATGCCCCACTCCTTTGAGCCACAGGCATCACCCTTTCCTTCTATCTTTATCCCACTTTTTATTTCGTTCTTTGCTTTCAATTATTTATCTTTTTATTTTCACTCACTTTTTTCTACCTATGCTTATCAGCAGCGATATGACATAGTGGGAAAGCATTGAATAGGCAAGTAATCTATCGTTAAATTTGATGTCTTAACTCTCCTTTTAACCTTGGGAAAATCACTGCCCCTTTACAGACCAGACCTCATTTTTCTTGCCTGTAAATGAGAAGGCTGGTTGGGATGCTTGTGAGGTTGCTTTTATTGCTAGAAATTCTGTCATTCTAAGAATTGCTAATGATCTATTTATCTAGCTAGCTAGCTATCTAGCTATCATCTATCTTTCTTTCTTTCTTTCTTTCTTTTTTTTGCCAGGGCTGGGTTTGAACCCACCACCTCTGGCATTTGGGGCCAGCGCCCTACTCCTTTGAACCACCTACCTATCTCCCTATTGCATTCAATCTATTTCTTGGACTAATGTAAAATCAAATATTTTTATTCCAGTATCTAATTCTGCAGTATTATTACTTATTTTTCCATCTTGATTTTGGTATGAATTCTAAAGAAATTAGACTGTAAAAATTGTAAATATCCTTCTCTGTGAGTTTTGATCCTAGCAACATTTGGTAAGCTACCCAGTTCATGAGCACAAACACATGGACACACACACACAGCGCTGCCTCTGGCATGATGTCTAAGTTCAAACCCTAGCTATATATAATCATATGTAATGACTGGAATATGTTCAGAGAAATGCACTGTTATGCAGTCTCTTTACTGTGCAAACATCATTGAGTGTCCTCACACAAACCCAAATGGTATAGCCTTCTACATGCCAGGGCTATATGGCATAGCCAATTATTCCCAGGCTACAATCTGTATAGGATGCTACTGTACTTAAGATTGTAGGCAATTGGAACACAATGATAAGCATTTGTGCATCTAAACATTTCCAAATATAGAAAATATACAGTAAAAATGTGATATGAAAGATAAAATATATTATACCTATATAGGGGAGCTATCATAAATGGAGTTTATAAGACTAGAAGTTGTTCTAGGTGAGTCAGTGAGTGAGTAGTGAGTGAATGAGAAGGCCTGGGACATGAATATATACTTCTATAGAATTTATCAATGCTGTACACTTAGGCTACACTAAATTTATTTTAAAAATTCTTTCTCGCTGGGCTCAGTGGTTCATGCCTGTAATCCCAGCACTCTCGGAGACCAAGAAGGGCGGATTGCCTGACCTCACAAGCTGAAGACCAGCCTGAGAAAGAGAAAGACCCTGTCTCTAAAAAATAGCTGGGCATTGTGGCCAGAGCCTGTAGTCCCTGCTACTTGGGAGGCTGAGGCAAGAGGATCACTTGAGCCTGAGATTTTGAGGTTGCTGTGAGCCATGGCCCTCTACTGAGGGTGACAAAGAGAGACACTGTCTCAAAAAAAAAATTCTTTCTTCAGTAATAAATTAACCTTGGCTTATGATAATGTTTACTTTATAAACTTCTAATTTTTTTTAAACTTTTGACTATAATAACACTTAGCTTAAAATACGTTGAACACCTATAGAATGAAATAATTTTTTCTTTCTTTTCTTTTCTTCATTTTTGCGTTTTTTGTTTTTTGAGAGATAGTGTTCTCATAATATGTTCTCAACATATTCTCTGTCACTGAGGCATTAGTGCAGTGGCCCAATCACAGTTCACTGCAGCCTTGAATTCCTGGGCTCATGTGATTGTCCTGCATCAGTCTCCCAAGAAGCTGAGAAAACAAGTACATACCACTACATTCACTTGGCTGATTTTTCTTTATTTTGTATCTTGCTATTTTGTCTAGTAAGATACCAAACTCCCGGCCTCAAGCCATCCACCCACATTGGCCTCCCAAAATACTGTGATAACAGGCATGAGCCACTGCATTCAGCCCTATTTTCTTTCTTTCTTTCTTTTTTTTAGTTCTGTTTTCTTTCTTTACATTTTTATTCTATATACTTTTTTCTATTTTTAATATTTTTATTTTTTAAACTTTTTTGTTAAAGACTAATACACAAGTACACAAAGGAAGGCCTACACAAAGTCAATGCCATCAATATATCTGCCCTTTATCTCATTGTCTTGTCCCACTGGAAGGTCTTAAGGGGAAGTAACACACATGGATTTGCCATCTTCTGTGTTTATAGTGCCTTCTTCTCAAATTCCTCCTGAAGAACCTGCCTGAGGCTGCCTGAGGTACCATTTTTTAAGTAGAAGGAGTAAATTTCTGCTTATAAAAATTTATACTCTAAGGCTATGTTAATCAGTTTGATGAAAATAGTTCAGATTATATATGAAACCAGCACTTTGTACCCCTTGATTACACTATTGTACACAGCTATGATTTAATAATAAAGACAAAAAAAAAATTTATACTCTAAAATGACGATCAAAAGTGTGGTATATAAAAGATCAAATGACGATAAGTGGCTGGGTTCATCTCTTGGTTCTCTATTCTATTCCATAAATCTACCTCTCTATTTTTGTGCCAGTACCATGATGTTTTTATCACTATAGATTTATAGTATAACCTGAAGTCTGGTAATGTGATACCTCTTGATTTGTTTTATTTCTGAGTAATGTATTGTCTATTTGAGGTTTTTTCTGATTCCATAGAAAACAAAGTACTATTTTTTCAAGATCTTTAAAGTATGACAATAGGGATTGCATTAAACCTGTAGATTGCTTTGGATAGTATGGACGTTTTAACAAGGTTGATTCTTCCCATCCAGGAACATGGTATGTTTTTCCATTTGTTAACATCTAGATGTTTATAGAGATCTTTCATGTCCTTTGCTAAGTAAATTCCAAGGTATTTCATCTTCTTTGGCTCTACTTTAAAAGGACTAGAGTCCTTGACTACATTTTCAGCTTGACTATTGTCAGTATATATAAAAGCTACTGATTTGTAAGTACTGATTTTGTATCCTGAGATGCTTCTGCATTCCTTGATCACTTCTAAGAGTTTTATAGTTGCGTCCCTGGGGTTTTCCAGGTATAAGATCATATCATCCAGGAAGAGTGAGAGTTTGATCTCCTCTGACCCCATTTGGATACCTTTGATCACCTCTTGCCTGATTGCCATGGCTAAGACTTCCATTACTATGGTGAATAGCAGTGAAGACAATGGGCTTCTTTGTCTACTTTCAGATCTGAGTGGAAACATTTTCAATTTTACTCCGTTCAATATGATATGTGGGTTTGCTGTAGATGGCCTCTATCAGTTTAAGAAATGACCCATAGAAGCCTGTTTTCTTAAGTGTTCTGATCATGAAAGGATGCTAGATGGGGGGATTATTCCCTGTTTAACAAATGTTGCTGGGTGAATTGGCTGGTAACCTGTAGAAGACTGAAAGTGGACCCTCACCCTTTCTCCATTAACAAAATTTGGTTCTCACTGGATAAAATATTTAAACTTAAGACATGAAACTATAAAAATGCTAGAAGAGAGTGCAACAAAAATGCTTGAAGAAAGTGGCCTGGGAAAATATTTTATGAGGAGGATCCCCTGACGATTGAAGCAACACCAAAACTACATTACTGGGATCTGATTGAACTAAAACCCTTCTGCACAGCCAAGAGCACAGTAAGTAAAGCAAACAGACAGCCTTCAGAATGGGAGAAGATATTTGCAAGTTATGTTTCAAACAAAGGTCTGATAGCTAGAATCCACAGAGAACTCAAACTAATCAATAAGAAAAGAACAAATAACCCCATTTCTTTGTGGAAAAGAGACTTGAACAGAAGCTTTTCTGAAGAACACAGGCTCATGGCCTATAAACACCCAGCTAATCGGGAGAGTGAGGCAAGAGAATTGCCTAAGCTCAAGAGTTGGAGGTTGCTATGAGCTGTAACTCTACAGCACTCTACGGAGGGCAACAGAGTAAGACTCTGTCTCTAAAAAAATAAAAAACAGAAAAAATGCTCATCATCTTGAATCATCAGAGAAATGCAAATCAAAATCACTTTGATTTAACTCCATCTAACTCAGTAAGATTAACCCACATCACAAAATTCCCAAACTACAGATGTTGGCATGGATGTGGAGATAAGGGAACACTTCCACATTGCTAGTGGTAATGCAAGCTTAATATGGCCTTTTTGGAAAGAAGTTTGGAGAACACTTAAGGCACTAAAAGTAGACCTACCATTCGATCCTGCAATTCCTCTACTAGGTATATACCCAGTTGATCAAAAATCATTTTATAATAAAGACATTTACACCAGAATGTTTATTGTAGCCCAATTCATAACTGCCAAGTCATGGAAGCAGCCCAAGTGCCCATCAACCCATGAATAGATTAACAAATTGTGGTATATGTATACCATGGAATACTATGCAGTCATAAAAATGGAGACTTTACATCTTTTATGTTTACTTGGATAGAGCTTGAACATATTGTTCTTAGTAAAGTATCTCAAGAATGAGAGAAAAAGTATCCAATGTACTCAATACTGCTATGAAATCAATTTATAATCACCTATTCATTCATACAAATGATAAAACACAACTATAGTCCAGAAAGGAGGGAAGTGGGGGAGACGGGAGGCTGAGAGAAGGCAGGGTATTTTGTGGGAGCTTATCTAATGTGTACAATGCAATGGTACATTTCAAAATTGTTTTTTCTTGTTTTTTTTGAGACAGAGCCTAAAGCTGTCACCCTGGATACAGTGCTGTGGCATCACAGCTCACAGCAACCTCCAACTCCTGGGCTCAAGCGATTCTCCTGCCTCTGCCTCCCAAGTAGCTGGGACTACAGGCACCTGCCACATTGCCTGGCTATTTTTTGGTTGCAGCCGTCATGGTTGTTTGGCAAGCCCAGCTGGATTCAAACCCACCAGCTCAGGTGTATGTGGTTGGTGCCTTAGCTGCTTGAGCCACCAGCACTGAACCCATTTCAAAACTATTAAGAGTAGAGTATAAAGTCTTACCACAACAAATAATTGCGATGATTGTTATGTTAATCAGTTTGATGCAAGCATTTCATGTTATATATCAAATCAGCACATTATATCCCATAAATGCATTAATGTACACAGTTATGATTTAATAAAAAAAAATTTTATTGCATCCCTGGGATGAAACCCCCCCCAAAAAATGTGGTATAGTAAATACATAAACAAGTAACATAGTCATTTATTATCAAGTATTATGTACTGCGCATAATTGCATGTGCTATATGACCACCAGCTCAGTAGGTTACTTTACACTAGCATCACTTCAGACCTGTGAGTAATGCCTTGTGCTAGGACATCATGATGACTATAGCGTCACTAAGTGATAGCAATGTTTCAGCTCCATTATTATCTTAAAGGATCACTGTCGTATCTGTAATCCATCATCGACTGAAATGTCACTTTGTGGTGTGTAGGTGCATTTGTGAACAAGTCACTTTCTTCTCTCAGAGTTAGTTTCCTCAAAGGTGGAACAAAGGTAATATCCCTATCTCAGAGATCTGTTATGAGGATTACAGTGGATAATTAATATACAATACTCAACACAGTGCAGGCACATAGTTGTTCTTCAATAACTGTTAAGCTATCCCTTCTCAATATTATTTTGAGGTAATAAGAATGGTAGTTAATTGCTGGAGTTCTTTGAGGCAATTTAGCTTCCTTGGTCCTCCATGAAGGGCACTGTAACTGTGACCTGGTGGAAAGGTGGGTCCCCTCAAATCCATGGATCTATTTGTAATAGCCTGTGGAGGAGTTCTTTATTTGAAGATTTTCTGGCAGTGATAAAGGGAATCGTTGGCAGTGACTAAATTATTCTCTATAAAGAAAATTACATAAAGTTTATTGCATGGTGTGAATTCAGCTCCAGTTCACCTCTTCTACGACAAGTAGCTGTTACATTTCTGAGCTAGTGTAGTCAAGGAGATAACATTTGTTTTGACTCTGCATGGAAGTACCTCTGGATTTTGTGACATGCAGATTCTTCCTTCTTTGCCCAGACAGGAACTTCTTTGTCTTCCCACCACCAAATCAATGGACTTCTCCCCATCCTGACCCTTACTCTTTGCCTTCTCTTCTGCTATAAAGGAAACAACACCCTGCCAACCTTCCACTTTGGCTCCAGATTTTTTTTTAACCCACTTTCTCTGGGGATTTTATTCTACAGTCAACCCTGTCTCTCCTGCAGCATGGATTCCTTCTTCTCCACGATGCCAGTCCCATCTGCTACTGACACATTCTGGGTCTTTTGTCATTAAATATAAACTTTCTCCCTCAATTTTAAATTATTTAATATTTCTTTCTTTTTCTTTTTTCTTTTCTTTTCTTTTTTTTTTTTTTTGAGACAGAGTCTCACTTTGTTGCCCTTGATAGAGTGCTATGGTCTCATGAACTCACAGTAACCTCAAACTCTTGGGCTCAAGCAATCCTCTTGCCTCAGCCTCCTGAGTAGCTGGGACTACCCTGCCACAATATCCGGCTGTTTTTAGAGACAGTGTCTCACTCTTGCTCAGGCTGGTCTCCAACTCCTGAATTCAAGCAAGCCACCCTCCTCGGTCTCTCAGAATGCTGGGATTATAGGCATGAGCCACCAAGCCCAGCCTTATTTAATATTTCTTAATGTATTTAATATTTCATCTCCATTTCCTTTCACATTAAAACTTCTCAAAAATCTGCTGTTCTGGTCCTTACTTGCTCACCTTCCATTAATTCTTCAATCACTTAGGCTTCTTTCAGTTTGGAGTCAAAACCACTCTCTCTATGGCAATCAATAAACTCTATTATCTTGTCAAAACAATGTCTGCTTCATTCTTGGTCATCTGTGCCTTTGCTGTCAGCAGGATTAACAGAATACTAACTTTTTCTTGAAACATTGTGTCTTTCACTGCCATGATATCACATCATACAATCTTTATTCTTCTTTTTTTCTTCTATCCTCCATCTCCTTTGCTGGACTATTCTACCTTCTTAATATTTGTCTCAGTAAGTTTGAGGCTCTATAACTTAATGTCATAGACAAGGAGGCTTTTATACAACAAATGTATTTCTCGTAGTTCTTAGGGCTGGAAGTCTGAGCTCAGGGTATCAGCATAGTCAGGTCCTGGTGAGGGTCCTCTTCTGGATTGTAGACAGCTGTCTTCTCCTTGTGTATTCAAAGGATGGAAAGAGGGTGAGAGAGCCCTCTGGGATCCCATCTATAAAGGCACCAATCCCATTCACAAAGGGTCCACCTTTATGACCTAATTACCACCCCAATGGCCCTTCCTCTTAATAACATCACATTGGGAGTTAGGATTTTGAGGAGATGACAACTTTTGAGGAGATAACAATACTGGAGGGCCTAAGGGTTTAGTCCTAAGAGGTTTGTTTTAAACTTTCTGTATGTAATCTGTGTGTATTCTTGTCACCTCCATTTATCTACTGAATTTCTGCTTTTGAATTGACTCCTAGAATCTTATCTCTGGCACTAAGCTCCACTCCTGAAAACCCTACTTTTAAATGTGATTTCTCCCTGTATGTTCAATAAGCTTCTCACTCTTGACAGGTTCTAAATAAATTTCTTGATATTACCCCCCTCCCCAGTTCTTCCAGTCTTCTCTATCTCATTATAAGGCATCATCATCTTTTTTGTTATATATGGGTCATTATGAAAGTTTTGAGATACACAAACATCAAGAAACATAAAACCCAGGCAGATAGAAACAAATGGGGCCCTCCAAACAGCACTGTAAAGCCAAGAAAGTTGAAATTTGCATGGGAGAAACAGACGGACACTTTTGACTGTGTTTCTTGGAAGTGACATAATGGACCAGATCACACTCTGTCTCAAAAATTTTGTAGTGACTCACATACAAGATAAAACTGTAGTCTTATAGTAGACTCCTCTCTTGCTTTTTTTCCCCTCCAAATTTAACCAAGGTAAGCCTTGTCTGTTATTTCTATCTTCAAAATGTGTCTCAGAATATCTATTTCTCTCCACTCCAGATGCTGCTATGTTCTTTGGAGTCATCGTCATCCTTTCATGTTACCTGGGCAGAAAACCTGTAGGAAAAGGAGATTAAATTATAATGGTAATATGTTTGCATGGCAAAGAGTTCCCTGTTCTTCAGTTCTAGACTTCCAAGAAGTTTTAACAAATAAGAGAAGCATAAAAAAATATGACATACACCATTAAAAGGATTGGACTGGGAAGGAATGGGATTATAAATAGAAAGAGTATATCCCCCCAATAGATATTTCACTCCTTTTTGGGAAAGTCCTTAAGCACTAGGAGGTAATGTTAACATTAAAAACATTAAAAAATTAAATTAGAAATGAATTCATTTTTTTAAACACATGTTAATCCAAAATGATTCCAAAATGCATCAGCTTTGTCTTTCTAATCTGAGAATGTTAAAGCTAAAACTTTTTTAAAGGATTAGAATCTTTGTATTTTCAATATGTTGTGGAAATAAGTGAGATTTAAAATAACCTTTGATAGAAAATGTACCTTCATGTTTGACATTAAGACTTAAAATTAATCTCATTTATTCCTCTCAGATCCCCTTCCTCTTATATCCCCACATCCCCAACTCTCACAGGGCACGAGAAACAGTACTTGGAAACATGACTGTGAAACCCCTTCATGCCCTAAAAAAAGTAACAAATTGCTAACATATTAAAAGGTAATTTTGTGTGTGGGATCTTGCAAATATCTCTTTCCCCTTTTGCTAACCTCCCAGCTTTCCCAGGGTCACTTCATTTGATGGGCAGGGAGTCTCTTGGTTTTGTTGTTGTTGTTGTTGTTGTTGTTGTTATTGTTGTTGTTGTTGTTGTTGTTTGCTGGTTTTGTCTAGATCTCCAAACCCTACACTACCTTCTTGGAACCTTGGATAGTACACATGATGCAATATGATGATGGAAAGAATGCCTCCCTCTCGGCATTCTCTGCTCATGTAGATAATGAGCTTCAGTGGCTGGCTTGCCCTGTTCTCTCAAGAATATTCTCCAGAGGAGTTTCTGTTGTAGGCCTTCTTTCATGTTTTAAGAGGATTAAAATCTGACTCTGCTTTCTCCTCTTACCATCGTTCTTTTCCTAACTTCTACTAATCAACAACTTTTCCTCCTGACCTCCAGCTTCCAAGAGGACTTTATTTTCCTCAGTGATAACCTCAAAGATCTCTCTGCCAGTCAGAATTCTAACGCTACCCTACCCCATAGTGTGTTCCCGCTGCTGTTCTGTTAAACACATTTGTGTTAGTTACTCTCTCAAGACCGCCTTTGAATTCTCTCTTGTCCTACTATCCTTCTGTCTCATTCTGTTTGCCAATTGTATTTCTCTCCTATCCTGTATTTTCACTTCTGCTATAGCTTATACATTTTTGCTACTCCCAAAGTCACAACATTTATTCATCTCTCCTTTCCTGAACTTCATTCCTGATATACTTTAGTCTTGGCTTTTCCCAAAGAATAGCTAAAATAATTTCAGCGCTCCTGGCACTCTTATCCTCTTATGTATTTTCCAAAGTTGAATCCACTTCTTTTCATCCAATCCGAAGCTTACAGCAAATTTATTATTAACAAGGATTTTAATTATCTCAAACATGCCTCTTGTGTTCAATCCAACTGAGTTTCTAATCAGAGTTTCTTGGTTGAACAACTCTTCTGAGCCCCCTGTGGCAAACCTTCACTGTGAATCTTTTCTTGAAGGCATCACCAGCAGCCCTTCGATGCTCTCAGAGACTGAACAGATTCTTTCAGGATTACTCTTAGGCTCCTCCCTAAGCTAGTCATTATTAATTGAAAAAAAAAAAAAAAGGAGCTAAGCTGACAAGGTCAGTTTGTTTTCCTTTTCTTTCCCCTTCTTCTGTTTCTCTTTTCCACATTAACTCAGCTTCTCGGTATACTCCCTCTCTTTCCAAGTCCACATTTGCAAGTGGCCTAGACATGGCTGGGCCTGAGCTCTAGCGCACCACTGAGAGGTCATTCTAGGCAAACTTCGTCCACTGTGGCCCTCGCAAAAACAGCCTTTCCTTCTCCATAAGGCCTCCAAACCCCAAGCACAGTCTGCACTGCTGTTCTGCGTTGACTCCTCCCGCATCTGAGTCTTTAGCCCCAGATTAAAAATGAAAGCACTAACAATTGTTTCAGGATGTCTGAACTCTTTCTTTTTTCTTTTTTTTTTTTTTTTTGTTCTTGATATTTTCTCTAAATTAAACCTGTTTTGCTCCTCTCACCCTTTGTTCTTCCTTCCTTTACCCTCGGCTCAGGGGCAGTCACGCTGCCTCCTCAGAAAGACAAACCTCTTACACAAGTAAAAGATGATCTCCAAAAGAAATTCAACAGAAACTCTATTTAAGTGATATTGGCTCTAGTACATGTAATTACTTGTAACCTGAAAATTTCTGTGATCTTCTGTGATCCAGCAAGGCACAGGATCACAATCAAATAATCAAACAACCCAAATATAATAAAACTACTTCGTATCTACATTTATCTCTTAAGAAAATCCAAAAGACGCAGCCAAATATCTTCAAACCCCTTCTTTGCCATCAGTGCCACTCATGAAAAATGCTGAAAGAGATATTTTCTGACTTTATTCCCACTTTTATGTTGTGTTTAATGCAACTTTTCTACATAAAGGTCTGGAATTAATCAGTATCGAGTCTGTTGTATACTGAACACTTCTGGAAGGCAGTAGTACAAGAAGCACTGGTATAAGAGTTAGAAAATCCTGGAATCCAATCTCTGCCCTGCACCACTACTTACATTTAACAGGGCACGTGGGCTTCGTTTGAGATCCCCCAAAACAGACTCTCTTTCAGATATTTCAGTACAAGTAGTTGACTTGGAGGGGAATTTCAAGAAATACAAATAGTTGAAAGAAGAAATAAAACAGAGAAAGGCAAAATGTTAACAACAAAGATATTATGAACGAATTTATTACTGGGGGAACTGAAGCCTAATACTACTAGAGAATTCGGGGAGCTGATGTGGAAGATACCCCTTCCAGTGCTCTCACCCCAAGGTGAGGAAGCTATGGCATTTAAACATTGGTCGAGAGCTCTGTTTGGGGGGAGAATATGAAGTCCAGGCTGGCTTTAGAATAGGCAGAGAAGGATCTGTTAGTCATAGTAAGCTTTCAGTCACAGAGTCCCAAGTCCTATCAGTTAGAATATGTGTGAGGATACAAGAAAATTATAAATACCAGGTTCCACAGATAGGGTAGCGGTAGTGTCTAGCTACTTTCTCCCCTCTCATAAGTCAGATTCACTCATAACCCATATGAAGTTCATGCCATCATGTCACTGATTCACAATATCGTTTGTAAAATTGCAACAGAACGTGAGTGGAATAGGCTACAGTTACCACTGCTTTGATTGATTCTGAGGCCATACGTGGCCTTCTTTTATCACCCTTGCTAGCTTTTCCTCAAAATGACCTTCAACTAGTGGTTCAGTTTTTCTAGGTTGCTAACCTGGTAGGGTGATTTGAGACTCTCATCCCTAAGGAATCTGAGCTCCAGTGTCCAGTGACAGCTACCTCCAGGCATGGAAAAACTGAGAGGCACCTCACTGACACCCCCGAGTGTGACACATGCTCTTTCTTGTGACCACTGTATCAGCAATCCAACCTTCTCTTGAAAATCAGGATCAATTATCCTGCCAGTATTGTAACTTCTTTCTTTCCCTGCTTGTCCACTATTACAAGAAACACAAAAATGACTGGGTGGTAGCCAAACTAAGATTTAGTGGAACATTTTCCTTGTCCCTGGTCTTGACCTCTAATCTAGCACAGTTTAAAGTAGTGGGAACAGTAACCATAAATTCTCCAGAGAGATGTTCAGATGGGCCAGTCCTACTTCTACTGCTTGGTTCCTGTTCTATTGGACGCAGGACCATGTAATGGCAATCAACTTAAAAGTATATAACATCTTTTAAAATCAGAGTTAACCTCCTCAGAGCTTCATCCCCCACCTGACTTCATTGCTTCCCCCTCATTTACTATAAACAAAAATCAACTCAAAATGGATTAAAAACTTAAATGTAAGAACTCAAACTGTGAAACTAACATAATAAAACATTAAGAAAATGCTAGAGGACATTGGCCAAGGCAAAGACTATTGTGGACAAGACCTCAAAAGCACAGACAATAACGTCAAAAACAGATAAATGGAATTATATTAGGCTACAAAGCTTCTGCAAATAAATAATTAACAAACTGAAGAGACATGCTACAGAATTGAAGAAAATGTTTACAAACTATCTATCCAACAGATGATTAATAACCAGAATATATAAGGAGCTTAAACAACTCAGTAAAAAAGCAAATAATCTGATTTTAAAACAAGCAAAAGACATAAATAGACATTTCTCAAAAGAAGATGTACAAATGGCCAACAGATATATTTAAAAAATTCTCAACCTCACTAATTACCGGGAAAATGCAAGTCAAAATCATGATGAGATATCTCATATCAGTGAAAATGGTTATTATTGAAAAGGAAAAAAAAATGAATACTGGCGAGGTTGTGGAGAAAGGGGAATTCCTGTACATTGTTTTGGGGATGTGAAGTAGCACAGCCATTGTGGATAACAGTATAGAGGTTCCCCCCAAAACTAAATATAGAACTACATTACATTCAACACTCCCACTCCACTTCTGGGCATATAGAATATGATTTTTTTTTTGGTAGAGATAGAGTCTCACTTTATCATTCTTGGTAGAGTGCTATGGTATCACAGCTCACAGCAACCTTCAACTCCTGGGCTTAGGTGATTCTCTAGCCTCCCAAGGAGCTGGGACTACAGGTACCTACCACAACACCCGGCTATTCTTTTTGTTGTTGCAATTTGGCCCGGGGCCAAGTTCAAACCCCTCACCCTCAGTATATGGGGCCAGCGCCCTACCCACTGAGCCACAGGCGCTGCCCTGTATATGATTTTTTTTAAAGGAAATAAATATGTTGAAGAGAGCTGTGCACTCCCACACATATTGCTGCTGTATTCACAAAAGCCAAGCTATATAATCAACCTAAGTGTCCCTCAAGGGATAAATGGAAAAAGACAATTTTGGTATCTATATAAGTGGAATATTAATCACCCATTAAAAAGAGTGAAATGCTATGATCTTCAGCAATATGGTGGAACTGGAGGTTATTATGTTAAGTGAAATAAACCAGGAACACAAAGTCAAATAGTACAAGTTCTCACTCATATTTGAGAGCTAAGGAAGTGACCTCATGGAGGTAGAGAGTAGAATAATGGCTACCACAAGCTGGGAAGTGCAGGGAGAGGATAAAGGGAAGTTGGTTAATAGCCACAAAGGGTAGTGAAACAGAAGGAATAAGTTCTAGTATTCAATAGTACAACAGGGAAATTATAGGTAATAACAATGTATTATAGAGTTCCAATAGTTGGAAGAGAAGAATTGTAATGTTCTCAACACAGGAAAAGTTGAATGTTTGAGGCAACAGATCCCGCAATTGCCCTGATTTGATCATTATACATAGTATAGATGTATGACAATATCACATATATCCCCCAAATATGCATGTACAATTATGATGTATAAATTAAAAAATGCAAGAAAATAAGTAAATTAATCCACATTTATCAGGCCAGAAGCTTCTGTGATGCATACTATGACAGAACTAATAGGTTCTGAAGCTGTGTGTCTACTGCTTAACCTACATACCTGTAAGTGGTTCCCATGGCCCAAGCAATGATGTCACCATTAGAATAAATTAGACACTTTTGTGCCCTTCTGTGGCACTAGAAAGGCAAAAGGTCACATTTATTGGTAGTTTGTAAATAAGCTGGCATGCACAGAAACACTAAAGCCAGACACGGTAAGAGCAGCACATAGACAGTATTTGGGTTATTATGAAAATTTTGAGAAACTCAAATATCAAGAAATGTAAAATCTGCACAGACAGAATGAAACGAAGCACTTCCAGCAGCACCGATAAACAGCAAGTTGAAACTTGGTTTACCTGGATGGAGCTGGAATATATTCTTCTTAGTAAAGTATCTCAAGAAAGGGAAAAATGTATCCAATGTGCTTAATACTATTGTGAAACCAATATATAAACACTTACACATGCATTAGAATGATAAAACAGATAAAACACAAATATAGTCCAGCAAGGAGGAGGGGAGAAGAGGGAGGGGAAGGAGGAAGGTGAGTGGGTGGAGGGTACTTGGTGGGATGTCACCTAATGTGCACAGTGCAAGGGTACATTTCAAAACAACTAAGAGTATATTATAAAAGTCTTACCACAAAAAAATAAGTGAGTGAGGTGATGGATATGCTAATCAGTTTGATTTAAGCATTCCACATTGTATATCAGATCATCACATTGTACCCCATAAATATATATAGTTACGATTTAATAAAAATTAAATTTTAAAAAAAAGAAACTTGCTCAAGTGAATCAGAAAGGACACCATCAAATCTTGGAAGTGAAATAATGGACCATGACACAGTCTGTCTCAGTTCTGCTAGCTTGTCCTTACATCACAATCCTCTCATATACCTCAAAATTTGGTAGCATGCTTTTATATCTAATGCCATCTCAAATTATCTTTGAAGTCTTTGAAAACTTGCACAAATTCGCTTCAAATTAAGCCCAGAGCCTCACTATTTTCTTTGGCAAAAGAGTAGCCATCTGTCCACTTTTCATTGAACAATCATCCTTCATCCATAACTTTTCTTTTTGGAGTTCTGTTTTCTGTTGAGACATTGTAGAGGCCAGGCTGGGATTAAAAAAAATAGATAAGGAACTATATTAACTTTTATTATGAGAATTAATTGACGAGAAAATAGCAAGCAAGGTTCAGGCCCTTCCACATCTTGGCTGCCGAGGCAGGGAGAGGCTGAGGCCGACTGTAAAGTGCAGCAGGTGGTAAGTGAGGCGCTGCCAAAGTGTGGAAGTACCTCACTAATCAAATAAGAATGCTCACCCAACTCCGAAATAACACTAAACGCCTAACATTGCAATGGTAGGTCGAAATTATTATTGATAATCGCTGCCTCGCCAAATCACCAAGAGCACATGTAGCATCTGTTACAATTGGACCCTCCGTGCTTGGAAGAGAACACCCTGGAAGCCACACACTGCCACAAACCTGAAGCCACGTGTGCACAAAGAGTGGGAGCGTGCCTGTGTGCATTTTACATGACATTGGGTCCGTCAGCATCCACAAAGTTCATGCTTGAAATCCACACAGTCGAGGTCCACCAAAAAATCACCAGAAAAATCTCATAATGTTCTAAGTAACTTTATGATTTTCTGATAGGCCACATTCACAGCCATCGTGGGCCTAATGTGGGCTATGGGCCATGGGTTGGACACTCCTGTTCTATCTCACACTTAGTCGCCTGTTGTTAATTGACTTTAAATCTAAGATATACCAATTAGGCAATTAATCTATTAAATCAAAGAATTAATTTAGTTTAGAAGTATAATTGCTAAATGATACCCTTGATTTCCAAGATTAATAAAATTAATTCTTAGACTAGATTTTAAAATACTATTTTGAAACTTTCTGAATTAACTTATATGTATCAGTGATATTTTCTTGCTGTAAGGATAACCTCAAATTATTTTATATTCAGTAAGTATTGACTGATTTTGTCAAAATCTGGTTTCTGTAAGTTATATCAATTTTGTGTACTTTATAGGGAGAAAATGGCGGCACAGTCTTGGGAAGATGAGAACACATTGGGAAATGCCGGAGCCAGTCTGGTAGAAAGAACAAAAATGGTCTATTTGGAAAGAAGAGATTGTATGCTGAGACTGTGAGGAAGCAGAAAGGTAGTTTAAATTGCCTGGAGAGAGCATTTTGGTACCAATTAGTTGTTTTTAAAGGTGAAAGAACAGATGTGACCCGGTTGGTCTAAGCAGTAATGTTCATGAGTGAGGTGATCTTGGGGAGTCAGAAAGAGTTCTCTCAGAAGGCGTGTCAGTTGACTCTGTTATTCTGGTTATCACTTATCTTTGAATGTATTATTTCCCAACAGAGACATTTTTCATTTTTATAAATTTTCTCTATTTGTCTTTTCATTTATTGTCAGTTTAATTATAATTGCTTTAGCTAAAAAATATATAGTGTGTTGTAAGTAAATACTGATAACTTTAATGATACCACTGTAAAATCTGCTTACACATTCCCAAGGCTGTCCAGTTAGTCACCCAAGATTAAGAAATACCCAGTATATCTTCTCATACAGCACCAGCAAAAGAGTGAGCACAGAAACTGTTAGCTGCATTTAAAAAGTGGTGGGGAACTTGCAGCCTCAAGGCCACATGCGGCCCTCCAGACCCCTCAGTGTAGCCCCCGACCAAGTCCAAACCTCACAGAATAAATCCCTTTATTAAAAAGGTTTGTTCTGTAAAATTTTGATTCATTTAAAAAGCCTCACTCATGGATCCAGAAGGCCACATGCGACCCAAACACCATAGGTTTCCTACCCCAAGAAAAGAAAAAAGTCATTAGTGACGTCAAATAATCTGTCACAGACTTAGAGCTTGACAAACCAAGACTTAATGATTATTTACCAACATTAAAGATGAATGTTCTCTTCGGATCTGAGGGGGAACCCTAGGCACAAATTAAAGGTTCATCGCTCAACCACAGCCCCTCTTGTGCTCTTCCCACTAACAGAGAAATGTTTTCCTTTTCATCAGCCTCGAAAATGACTATATCATATTCTGACTTCTGGAGCCAGGAAAATTTTATTTAATATTGTAAAGACTGACTTTATGTCTTTTGCCGCTGGTGAGGCTGGTTAAAATTGTATCTATAAAGTAACTCTATAGATGTATATATGTGCATATATGAGGTCAGACAATTCAGTTCTCAAACTCATCCTAGAAAAAGTGCTACAGACCTCTTTGCTGAATATCACTATAGTCGCCTTTCAAGTCTTCCCCATGGAAGCTGTGCACTGATAACCAGAATGTAGTCTACCCTTAAAAGAATTTTTCCTAGGATGAGTTCATAAACTTCATTGTCATATCTTGTACAATGACAACTCTGATGGCTGTTGCAGAAAAAGAATTTCTTTGAAGGGTGAGCTACGTGTGGGCTTTGGTTCACAGCTTCTCAAGGCATATAGCACTATATCCTGACCTACAGTGACATTCAGGAACGAGATACATACATAGCTCCTTTTCTAGTATGAGTTCATGAACTTAACTGTCCAACCTTCATATATATAGCATATATATGTATGTGTATGTGGTGTCAATGTAACACAGCTTATATATACAATAAGCTTTTATTCTTAACTTATTGACTAGGCAATGCTTTTCTTCTACTAGCATAGAAGTATTTCCATGTAATATTTGAATCTGATACTCTAAAGGAAATAAACTTTTGGGTACTACTCAGGGGAAAGGAGTTTATTCTTTTCCATTGCAGTCACATATGTGGAGATTTATTTTCTTTACTCTTTTACACTTGGATGGCAGTTTAAATATTTTTTTATTCTACCTTGAAAAAATATATTTATCTCAAGGTCTTTATGGGGAGTAGAAACCCTAGAAAAGAAGTAAATACACAAAAAGGGTGGAGAGATAAAATGCTTAGAAAGAGGAAAAAATTATATGATTCCTAGGACAGCGATTATTTTAATTAGAAGACAATAATTAGAATCAAGTTTCTGAACCCCTGGTTTTACAGTTTATAGTAACATAATTTTATGTGAAATTTAAATAAGCAGAAATTGGATTAAATTCTGTCTAAATGAAAAACCGGATCAAATATTTTGTCCAAAATGGATGTTTCATTCAACTTGAAATTTAGAACTAACCACCTGTTGCATTATAGAAATTGAAATACTTTTGTCCTATTGAAAGGAGAATACAAAAAAATTAAAAGACATAGTTCCTGAATTTATGCTATTTGGACTGTATTTTATGTATTTGGTCTATTCTATTTAATATCATAAAAATCTTATACTTGATTTTTGCCTAATTGAACAAGTAGTCAACTAACCTGCTCACTACCCCACGATTCTAAAAATGAAATAAAAACAGATTCAAGATCAAGTTTATTTTTCCTGTTTGTTTTTAAATACCTAAATTGTTCAAGATAGCAAATTATAATGCAAAGAAAATTCAGTGAGCTAAAGAAGACACCTTTATGCAATTTTCTATTAAATACCAGCTCTGAAGTACAGTTATCTTATAAATTTACAACAATCTGAAAAAATACTTCCACTAATGTGTATTTAGGATGCTGAACCAAAAACTGGGATTTAGGATGCTTAACTAATAAACTATATTCAAATATATAAAATTATTATAATAAGTATATATTTCAAAGTTTAACAGTACAAATGTACTTGAATGTTTTAAATTATAGTTAAATGACTGCCTTAAAAACCTGAAAAATAATGGGGGAAAGATGAGAAGGGAACTAATTTATTTATTAAATGTTTCCTCTGTAATCATGTCTCTTTTGTTTTTATAACCAACTTTTTCTTGGTGTATCTAATGGGCCATTTAATACATGTCTGTGGCAAAAGGTCCATTGACCCAAAATGTGAGCTTCTTTCACAGCTCAGAGTTTCTCCTGGAAAGAGGCTATTCTCGCTGGGAAGAAACAAAACTTCCCAAATCTTTTTGCATTTTTTTTAGTTTTGTTTTACTTTTCCTTTTGGCTTCATAATATTATTTTTAGTTTTTAAAAATTTATCTTTTAATCCCTATTTTTTATTTCAGAATATTAGAGGACATACATATTTTGTTTACATGCTTTGTTTTTTGTACACGTTAAGTCAAAGCTAGAAGTGAGCCCTCCACTGAGAGAGTGTGTACTGAACCCAATAGGCGTGAATTTACCCTTCCCTTCCATTCCCTCCCCAACTTGCTTTTCATTGAGATTTACTTCCATATGTGCATTTAAATGTTGATCAATTAGTACTGATTTGGTATTGAATATATGGCTTTGCTTTTCCATTCTTGTGATATTTCACTTAGAAGAATGGTTTCCAGTTCCATCCAAGTTGTCACAAAAGATACTAGATCACAATGTTTTATGTCTGAATAGTACTCCATAGTATGCATATGCCACATTTTATTAATCCATTCATAGGTTGTTTCCACGTCTTTGTGATTGTGAATTGTGTTACTCTAAACATTTGCGTGCGGATGCCCTTTTTATAAAATGGACTTTTCCCCTTAGGTATATACCAACTTTTTAACTGACAGATAAAATTCTATGTACTTATGTGTGCAACATGATGTTTCAAGGCATATATACAATGTAGAAGAAATAAATCTCACTAATTAACATATGCATTATCTCATATGGTTACTTTTGTGGTGAATATTCTAATAGCATTATTCAAGAATACAATATATTGTTAATAACTACAGCTATACAACAGATAGCTTAAACTTATTTTTCCTATCCAACTGAAATTTTGTATCCTTTGAGCATCATCTCCCCAAGCTTTGCTGCCCCCATGTCCACCTGATCACCATGGAGGACTTTATGGTAAGTGAAATAAGCCAGGCACAGAAAGACAAACACCACATGATCTCACTCTTATGTGGAATAAAAAAATTAATCTCATAGGAATAGAGAATAGAAGGTGGGGATCTTTTGCAACTTTGTTGGACCATGTAACTTATTACACCACGAAGAAATATAAATGAAAAGACTATGGTCAATCTGCTCCCAGAAGAAGAAACAGTTGTATTTTTTCTACACTCTTTCCTTTTTTACCAACTGGACTCAGAAGAATGTGTTGCCTTTCTGCATGAGAAGACTGAAGATGGAAAGAACCTGAATCCTCGAATCAATGAACAGACAAAATCCATCCCCTAATTAGAAGACCAAACTTTTAATTTGCTAAGACCCTGAAATTTGGAGTTGAGTTGCTATGGCAGCTAACATTAGTCTAACAACTATATCTCAAATGTAAAATGTCCAAAATACAACTTGTAACTCAGTGGATAGGGTGCTGGCCACACACACTGGGGTTGTTGGGTTAGACCCCAGCCTGGACCTACTAAACAACAACAAAACAAAAATAGCCAGGCGTTGTGGTGGGAACCTCGCCATCCCAGCTACTTGGGAGGCTGAGGCAAGAGAATTGCTTAAGCCCAAGAGTTTGAGGTTGCTGTGAGCTGTGACGCCACAGCACTCTACCCAGGGAGGCATAGCAGAAGAAAAAAAAGCACGAAGCAAAACAAAACAAAACAAACTACAACTCTATTCCGCCAGTATGTCATCCTCACATCTTCTCCATCTCATAAGTAGAGTACAAACTACTCAGTTTCTCAAGGTCAAATCCTGATGTCATTATCCCAACGTGTAATAATATTTGTAAAATGTATAACAGATTGTACAAATCCCTTGTTTAAAATTCTTCAACTGTTTGTCAGTAAACTAGAACAAAACTCCAAATTTCTTACCACAGGCCCTCTGCAGATCCTCTTAGCTCTCACACTGCAGCCGTATGGGTCATTTCCCAGCTCCTGAAATGTGCCAAACTCTTTCCCATCACAGGAACTCTGAGCACGTTGCCCGTGCATCCTGGAATACTCGTTCCACCTTACTTTGCCTAGTTAATTCAGACCTCAGCTCAAATGGTACTTCCTCAGAATGGTCTTCAAACTTTGCCATGGAATTTAGATCTCCTTTTTCTCTGTCTGTCATCACTAAATTTTTCCCTTATGTAACCTATTATAATTATTTGAACATTTTTCTATCCCTTGATTCAATGCCTCTTTATCTACTAGGCAGAGCTTCCCATGTGAGCAGGAGATACACCTGAAGAGTAATTATCAAAACTTGTATATATGTTTCTTTTTATCTCATCATGTCATAATTTATTCTTGGATTAGTTTTGAATATGCATGTAATTTATAAAAACAATCCATATATCAATGGTACATTCTCAGATATTTTTGCTAATAGATCTGTATAATGAAAAAAGTTTTAAAAACATGACACTAGACCAAAAACTACATAAGAAGAGGAATGACGTCTGTCTCTGCACTTGTTATAGGGCCTTACACATGTTTAACACTCAATAAATACCTGCATAGTACATAAATGAATAATAAGCATCTCCAAATTACTGTCTTTAATAATTAGTTGAAATTATCAATATTGTATGTATGCTAGAGAAACTAAAATTGTATTTGTAAAAACAAATTATTCTAGGTTTGCTTTAATAAACAGACAAAAATCAGTTCATAAAATATAGCATCCGTTTGCATATAAACAATGTTCTAAAGTCTTCTAAAATTATCTTGTCTCTTTCATAAAGGTTAAACACCCACCACCCTCTTCTTTAAGCTATTCATCTATTCAGTTACAACTTTCTTCAAGATAACGCAAAAGGAAATGTCAGCCTTGGCAAATGATCATATATTCCAATTAAGTAGAATCTGAATTAATGAGGTTTTATCATATCTTCAAACCAACAAAAATCACTTGTAATATTCAAGGTCATTGCTTCCATTTTTTAAAATGATAAATGTAACTTTTAAGTTAATGTGAGTTCAGTAATGACTCTCTAAGCTGTATGATGCATTCACATTTTGGGAATCATGTCTTGGAAAACACTAACATAATGACTGCTATTAAAGTCACGTCTTCACTACAATAGACAATGTATTTTTATAATTTGTTTAATCATATAGTTACTTTATCATTTCCTTTCCTGTAGCTTTATGAGACATACTAAAAATGTAAAGCCATTTTCTTATTTTTATTTATTTTTTAATTTTTTTCTTTTTTTATTGTCTTTATTATTAAATGATAGCTGTGTACAATAGTGCAATCAAGGGGTACAATGTGCTGGTTTCATATACAATCTGAACTATTTTCATCAAACTGATTAACATAGCCTTCCTGGCATTTTCTCAGTTATTATATGAAGACATTTGTATTCTGCATTTAC